>MU224425.1:926539-951046 GCA_018584345.1 Thuja plicata
GCACTTAGGACTTTAGATTTAAATCAATTAATCATAGGGATTTTTAGCTAATAATCATTGAGAATTTAGGAATTAAATATAATGTCAGATTTATGCAAATTTGGGTTTTCTGCATTTGAAACTCAGTTAATTAAATTCAATTAGGAGAATAATTTGCCTAATACAATAGCACTTCGAAGATGAGAAAATTGAAGGAATGCACCAAAATTGATTAGGATTATTAGGTGCCAATTTTGGGGTGTTACAATAGAACTTATGTGAAATCACTCTCACTCCAAATTCAAGTTCTAAATCTTCAATTGTAGAGATAGTCATACCTCTATTGTTCCAAACAGCTCCAGTGTTAGCTGCTTTCTCTTCTTTACTTTGATCTCTCATTTTTCTCTTTCCACTGATAATAGGATATCCAGTTACTCGATGAATAATATCTTTAGTGATCCTAAATGGTCCATTATCCAGCCACATATGTATATTATGAACTTGGCTTAGAACAACCTTGATCCATTCATCTTGAAGTCTGGCAAAAAATCTAGGGCACGAGTTAACCCTTTGTCAGCTAAATGCTTGAATTCATCTTTCAAAACTCCATTTTCACACAACTTGTTGTAGGATTTATTCAATTCATTATCACTCACTTCACCAATCTTAACCATGTAACAAGATCTAACATTGTGGATCATAAGTACCTTTGGTGGAATAGATGAGAGGGGTCCATTCAGATCACCTAAAATTGCACTTTCAGGAATGGCTCAAGAGTTAGGAGGTGCATAGGCATCACTTCTTACTAGCTTAATTTGTTTCAGCTCCTCGTCTAATCCTTTGACTGGTGTGAAAGAACTTGTAGCCATAATCTCTGAAATTAGGGCTCAAAAATGAAGAACAGGGTACGTCAGCAAGTAACACTTCACACTATTCACCTTAGGGTTGCCGACGACATGCTGATGAGATTTTTGAAACAAACTTTACTAAGATCAATTCTGAAACTTCTTTGATCACTCTGTGAATACTGAAAATCACAAGCTAAAATGAAGAATAAACTATTTGTCCTTATATAGACTCGAAAGATCAAGGTAGGTAAGCAATAAATATTCTATCTGTTAGGTTAGTGCAAACCATCTGTCATTGGACGACTAATAAAACTTGCATACCACTTGGCTTACCATACTCAGCCATCACAAAACTTACTTGGCCAACCAACTCGACACCTATAGTGTAGTTAACTCTTCTTGGCACTTGTCACAAACATGTCCTGGTGCATCTCAACATATGCAGATATGGACTTTGGCACATTTACATGTTAGGAACTAATGGAAGATTTGAAATTTAAATGCAGTTCCTTACACACCTCTATTGCTCAGTTAGAGATGGTGTGATCACCTGATCCATTGGATTGGGTGACCTCAGCTTCAGTGGTTTCACTACTGCTAAGCTCTATTTTCCTTACCCATGTCTTGTTCATCTGTGCTCTTATTTCCTCAATAGTAGGAGTAGGTACTCTTGTCCTACACTCTCTCTTAGTGTGACCAATCTTCAAACAACTAAAGAATACTAGGCTTCTATTCATCAAACTCTTAGATTTCCCTCTGAAATGTGTCTTTAAGCAATCTTCAGGTGCATGTCCATATTCTTCATAGTAATGACAACTCTGCCTTGTATTATAATCCCAGTTTTAAGTGTTGCCTTTCCTAGGTGCTTTTGTTTGTGTCTTTGATGTCCATTGTTTTTTAGCATTGGATGTATGGTCTTGTTCTTTATGACCATGTTTCTGACACTTGTAACAGTAACCATTAAATCTTGGTTTGGGAGGTGCATCACTTGCTTCAGCCCAACAATCACGTGCTTTATGTCCAAATTTATTGCAATTAAAATAGTAACCTTTGAACTTAGGTTTAGGATTGGACTTACCTATCTTGCTTTGACAAATACTTGTTGTATGACCTGGTTTTCCACAGTGGTGGAAAACATGCTTGTTGTGCTTTGTCTTTACATTCCTCCTTTCACCATTCTTAGATGATTCTCCTTTCTTAGTAGATGTTTTTGGTTCAGTGTGACCTAATCCAGAACAATCTTTTGGTCTTCTTTATGCTTTCATCAGATTCTCAAAATGAGTCAAAGCTTCCCTAGGTTTATTCAGCCTTTCATTTAGTTCCTTCTTAGATCTCAAATCATCTTTCAATTGATTATTCTCAGATCTCAGATTCATCATTTCCATATCTTTCCTGCTAATCTCTTGATTTTCAATCAGCAGTTGATTTTCCATGTCAACATGATTGATTGTCATCATTTGCACATCATGTGTCCTTTCATCAAGTCTGATAGTTATCACTCTTTTATCTTCTTCTACCATAGCTTTGTCATCTTTAACTTTCTTCTTTTGTTCCACTACTTCACATAGTCTCACTGTCTGCATTTCTTGTTCTCTTTTCAACTTTTTGACTTCTTCACATAGTACATTGTTCTTTTCCAGTAGATCTGCAATTGCTGCATCGCTCTTAGTAGAATCTCCATTGGGAAATAGATTTGCAGTGTCATCTTCCTGATAATGAGTATAATTTATTTTTTAGGCCAAATATTTCCTAGCTGTCAATGATTTCTTCAATTCCTATCTTGCTATCTCAAGCTGATGTAATGCTAGCTAAATCTCGATCTTCTGATTCTCAACGACTTTACCCAACTTGTAAACCTCCATCTCAAGATCTGTACTCACAAGCTGATTAAAAGATTTTGTAGGATAACTGTGGCTCTGATACCAATTGTTGGAAGTACAATAATGGGAAAGCAAGATAATGAGAGGGGGGGGTTGAATCAGATTTTAAAAATTAACCACTTAAAACAAATTGATCCACATTCATACATATATGAATTTAACCTAACATTAGATAGTATCCATAGCACAAAATATATAACTCATAACACAAAATTTTGGTAACCCAGAAACCCAAATAGGTAAAACTAGGGTGAGGATGACACCCACAAAATATTCACTACTACAACAATAAAGTGTACCTGTTAGGGCTATAAGAGTTTGATTACAAAATTGAATCTACCTGGTTAAAGGTTTGTTTGGTTAAGAACTAAGGATCATTACAATCTACCTTGTTAAAGGATTTTAACTTACAGTAAAGTAAGCACTCGGCTAAGAGATTTAAAATGGTCTACTAGAACCACTCTGTTAAGAGATTTCACCTGATACACTTGTTAGAATATTTCAAGTAGTGATCCTTTGTTATGCACTCAGATGCTGATGATGGATCTGCTCTTTCCAATACCTTCTGTGATCTCACAATATGATATGTTTTTACTCTGCTCTTCACTGCCCTGTCATTCTACTTGATCTAAGCTTCTTCTCAAAGTATCTCACTATTCATCTTTTATGAACACAACAATCCTTCTCTCTCACACTGTATTTCTCTCTTTTATTTTATATTTCTTCTAGGGTTAGAAGCAATCTTATATGTCTTTATGGATCTGGCAGTGAGATCTAGATCAATGATCAAGATCTATTATTTATGCCCCCAAGGCATTCTGATTTCCTGATTGGCTTCATGCCATGCATAGTATAAAAAAGTTAAATGCATAATTAACTCAGTAGAAAAATATTAAATGCATACATATGTCGGCCCAAATCTCATACAAGTCAGCCTAAACATTTCACATCAAAGTTTGAATCAATCCTAATATGTATGCAAAAAATATTCTACTCAGCACTTAACATCTCTGTCACTCGGCACTTAATATTCTACTTGGCTCAGCATGATGTAACTCAAAAACCTAAATTTTTTCTTGGAAATGTTGCTCGGCCTTGAATGTTTAGCTCAGCCATAGTGATAACCAACTAAAACTGCCTAAGTAACTGAATAAGTGTTGGTCACTAATCATCAAAAAAACTTAGGGATTAACAGGTCATATTTATCAAAGGAAACACTCCATTCTCTATTAGGTACATCCATGTTGGGTGAGTCTTAATCAAAAAGAGGGTTTGTTCGTGATGTCTTTCCTTGTTGAAATTTAAGAAATCTTAAAGGTATTTCTAAATTGTCAATGAGATATTGTTTGATTCTTGTGTTAACCATGAAAGAGAGATATAAATCTCATCAAAAGTGTTCCAATAGTGCCAAAAGGAATTTCTAAATTGTCCAAATGCGTTTGTCCAAGTTATGGTGAATGTGAGTTTGATGTTTAAAGTGATTTACTCCAGTGTTAGAGGGTTATAATTCCCTAATAGTGAGATGGGAATCAAGAAGATTTCTTTAGTAAAGAGACAAAATGATTGGGATCAATTGTGAAAAACCTAAAGAACATGCAAGGTAGACTTTCAATTTGATTAAGAAACAACGTCATGTGGACTAGCAAGAACAACAAATTTTGACTGACAAGCAAAAAGGGTATCTAAAAATACCAAGTTTCTATGTCTGACACGTGTGCAAGTACCCTCTATCCTAGATGCGACTGATAGGATGTGATCCTAGATTTCCTGTATGCGAGCCCGTTCTTCCTAAATACGATCATGTTCACCAAATGCGATCTAGGATTGACCAAAAGTGACTTTGTTTACATGATGCAATTTTGTTTTGACCAAATGCAAGCCAGGATCCCTAAATGCGACCTTCTGATGGAATTTTGAAATTTTTCCACTTTTTTGGGAAAGACATGAAATTTTTTTTGATTCTAGGGTCTGTTTGATGAATTCCATAGTGTTTGAAGTAGTGCAAAATGTGTGTGACTATGAAAATATTGAGTTGTTTGAGGGGTTTTATCTTGTTATTTGCTATTTTGACACATCAAGCTTGTTTATTAAGAACAAACCACACCTATTCCCTAAACCAATGGCGTAGCATGAAAATATTTTCTTGTAGACTCAAGTACACACTCAAATTCTAATCAAAATATGACCATTACCACACACACAATGGCTCCAGTCATGATGTCGTATTATCCGACTCCAAACACAAGTGAGGGCACAAAATGAAAAGTATCTTGGGGAGGTTACTATCCTCCTTGCATAAATGTTATCACCTTTCAGGGGTGAATCTAGTTCTCATTACTACAAAGTGTCTATTTTGACCATCTGTTCACAACCGTCCCCCATAGAATTGCACAAGGAAAAATTAAGGCGTATAGCCCTATGAGTACCTAGATGAGTGTAGTCTCTCAAGAAATATTCAAGTGGTTTCACTCTACACACATCCAAGGATGTCCAAGGAATGATATTCAAAATTCCAAGGACAAAACTGATTACGTCTTCCGAGGATTTTAACCTTCAAGGAAGCATTTTGATTATAGTGAGAAGAAAGGGTTGGCGTTCACGTGTCCTCACTTGGTTCATTCCTGAGAGATTTGTCCCTCAACTATTAGGCCCTCTAAAGTTCATAGCAATAAAGAGGATTGGTGACTTAGGAGTCTAGATATCTTATTCTTAATGAAGAAGAAGAGAATACTCTCCTATGCATGTCATTGTATCCTACCAAACATGCAAGACAAGGTTCTTTCCCTCAAATTATGAAATTCAATTTCTTAATCCCCCATCTTGAGTTTCTGATTTTCCACTTTGTTAAAGAGCATAATCCTCTAGTTGGATTAAGAACTAAATTTGAATTTGATAATTAAATTCCTAGAAAAGAAACTAACCAAGCAATTTGATCAATTGATTTGTTCATTTACCCCAATTTATTTTCAAAACTTAATTTGAGGTTTGAGGTTATGATTTTCCAAAAGGAAAAGAGTGTACTTCTCTACACAAATTATGAATCAAAGAGAAATTGTATTAAGTTTCAAATTGCAAGGCAAGTCTAGCTGATTTTTTTAAGGAAACCTACAAAACATAATGTTAGTACTTCGCTTTGTTTTTGTTCCATTTATTTGGCTAAGGAGATCTTTCACAATGACCTGCAAGAACTAGTTAGGCTGCCAAAGGATCACATTCATAAAACACACACAAGGTTATCTGATTAGTAAATAAATCAATCATTTATGTAACTAAGACAACTAGATGTGATCCTCAAAATTACTAAATGCGATGTTCTTTACTAAATGTGATCCATGAATTACTAAATGTGATCAAAGATCCTAGAGGCAAGCCTTTACCCCAAAGGCGATCCTCTTTTTACCAGATGCGAGCCTTTAGTGAATGCAAGTCATGATCTCAATGACGTGATCCCCAATTCACCAGATGCGATCTAGGATGCTAAATCTGATCCTCTTCTACTAAATGCAAGTCTGCATAAAAAAACTAGAATAAAAAAGGTTAATGATTAGTTCAAAAATGGATAAATATCCAAGGATTGGCCCCACAATGGGTGTCAAAAATGTGTGTGTGATTATTGTACCTATAATATGCAACAAAACATTTAAATATGTGATTACATCATTGGTTAAAATCATAAAATTCAATTGAAAAAAGTAGAAAACTAAAGGAAACTGACATATTTCTTCCTATCTAGAAAGAGTCTAATCTTAGCTATAAATTTTCCCTCAGATTATGCATAAGATCAGTGACACATTTAGTAATAGAATGGAAGATTCAAGTGAAATTCATACTATCTATCATGCAATTCAAGATAAAATAATTCATTAAGCACAAATGAAAGAGTTACCTAATTAGCTATGAATTCATGAAACCAAATGAACAACATAAGAGTGCAATTAAAATTCTAAAAATTAGGACCTATTGAGCTTAAAATTTAATCCTTTTATGGAAGAAAATGAGGAATGAATGGTTCAGATTGATTTGTGAGGAGAGGTGAGGATTGAATATTTGGTGATCCATGTGAGTGAAATCTCATTGGTTGATGGATTAAATTTACATGTGCAAGTGATGAATTGTATTTTAAGAGTTTTATTAATTCCCTTTAATTAATTACTTTAGCCAAAGATTTAATGGGGCTGATTTGATTTAATAAGACAAGGTAATTAATGTGAGGTAGTGATGAAATCACTTTGATTTAAGAGATCATTTTGATTTTGATTAATTATGCCAATAATTGAATAGTTGGATTGACATAATTGAGGGTATGATCACACTTAGGGAAAATAGGGTCTCTAATTAAAGTAGAACAATTTAGGGTGATTACATATATTACTGTCAAAGGGTTTTGAATGTTTAAAATGAATCCATACTCTATGATAAGGCACTGGTCTTTTATTAATTTGGAGTGGGTGTCTATCAACATTTAATTAAACATTTATCAACATTTGTTTTATCAAATAAGTATATTATAGAAGCGGGGGTTTTTTAATCTCCATTATTTATTTGCTTGAATAATACGTTCATTGGATCATTCAAAGTAGAAAAAGGGTAAGCTCACATGAGCCTATGGAACTCAAAGTGAAGGGGGCATAGGAACCCTGTTACTGTTATTATCTTTCTTGCTTGATCAGTGTTTAGGCGGATAATATAATGAGCTTTTCACAAGTGTTTATATGTTAGCAAGAAAAAGAACCAATAGAAAATGGAGACTCCAATGGGGAATTCAATGAAAGTGTGCATTTAAAAGTTTCCTTAAAGCTATTGTTTTATATATGTTCAATTTTTGAAATCCAGTTTTGAAATCACAAGTGTATGTTTCTATTTCATTGGTTTATACTTTGTTAATATTTTCAAAGTGAAGTCTCATATCTTTTCCCAAAAAGGTTTAGGTGGTGACTCCGAGTTATTGGTTTTAGTTTTTCTAAGAGAAGCATTAGAAGATCAAGTTTTGTGGGGACTTAATTTTGGGTAGGATGATAAATACGAGGGCATACATGAAGGAAAACCTTGAAGCTGTGTTAGAGGGTGAGCTCCCTAAAGCTCCCAGAATAAATTGGTCCAAGAAGGGAGAACCTAATAATACTTCTTCTTAGAGACCTAGGTCTGCAGGTCCAAGTCTACCATTAAGTACTATATTGGAGAAAAGTACTACTTCTTCCTTAAGTTGTGAATCTAGTAGTATGGGTTATTTTGATAATTTGTTTAATACCCTTATATAAGAGAGTATACCACAGCTGAAAGGGGTAACCCAAGTCCCATACAAGGGGGGAAATAAAAAAACGATAGAAGTGGGGATTCACGACTTGCTAGGTTCCCAAACATGGGGAATTCTTCTTTGATTCTAATGGATACCCCTTATGTGCAAATTGAAGACCAAAGAGAGGCTTATTTGATAAATTTAGATGATCCTCTTTTTGAGGTATCTTTTCCTAACCTAGAAGAATTATTTCAGGGATATTGATCTTTTAAAAAAGGAATTGAAGGAACAAATTATTCTCAAGAAAAGAAACAATAAAGAAAGAGAGGAAGAGATTATAAATGACATTACTGAGAGAGAAAGTTTGAAGAAAAGGATTTCTCAATTAAAAATGGAAAATCAGGGTTTGAAAGAGGGATTCAAGGGTTTTGATAAGGAATTTTTTGGTAATGTGAGCGTTGAGGAAAGAATGCCAAGAGAGGGAACATCTATTGAAGAAAAATGATCTCGAAGATGAGGGCCCTGTATTGTACCAAATTATTACTTATGAAAGTCAAAAACATCCTAAGGTTCAAGTTTCTCTACAAGACCCACCAACAAAAAATGCAAGCAAGATAGTTATTGTTAAGGGAAAATAGAAAATTATTGGAATAAGAATTTTTGAACCTAAAGATGAAGAAGTGATATCTCAAAATCTTTTCTCACTTGATGTAGAAATGGAGAGAGCAAGGAAATCCAAGGAGGATATTGCTAAGTAGTTGGAAAGAGAAGAATTGGAAGCTTCTACTAAAGGAATGAAAAGGAATATTTATTTCTTAAATTCTTCCACTCACACTAATTTTCCAAATAATATTACTACAACTGCTCAAGGAATGCCTGGATCTAATCATAAGGTCCAGGCCACTAAAGTCAATGAAAATGTCCACATATTGGGTACAAACCAAGGCCTTCTAGAATGTTCAAGGGGAAGTGGAATAGGTGGTACTGTTGGTCATCAAAATTTAGGTGCTTGTAGTAGTAGTCAGAGCCTTGGAACTGGTTTTCAAAGGAGACCTATTCATTTGGAGAGGTATAGACAATTGTTTTTTATGGTATCCCATGCCAACCAAATGTTATCCCAAATGAGGTTAGGGACAAGATTCCCAAATTTAGTAGGAATAATGCAATAACACGTGAGGAGCATTTGAAAGTATTCACTGAAAAAATGAATGATTAGGAAAATGAACATGAAGATGTTGTTATGAAAATGTTTGTGCAGTCTCTAATTGAGGATGCTATAGATTGGTACCGAGGTTTACCTTATAATGGTATTTGTTCATGGGATGAGTCTGTTAAGTGTTTCAAGGAACAATACAACAACAAAATAAATCCTGGTTTCATGTTGAATGAGTTCAGCAATGTGAAGAAATTTCCAAATCAGGGCATAAATGAGTTCAACATCAGATTTCAGAAGGCTATGTATAAATTGTTCCAAGTATTAAGACTGGATGAAAATTTGTGCCTCAACACATATTGCAATGCTCTGGATAGAAATATGGCTTATTTTTTGTTAGACAAGGACCCTCATATAATGAGGAATGCTTATAAGTTGGCAATAAACATAGAGAGTACTAGAAGAGCTTCTGGTAAGCTTGGAAAGAGGGATGATGGTAGGATTTGGAAAGAATCAAAGGAACAATCCACTAAGACTCCTAAAGAAGAGGATAAGATGGAAAATTTTGTAAATACTATGAAAGACCTTGCTGCCAAGGTAGACAAAAATGAAAAAGGTTTTCAAAATAATAGAAATTAGTATCAACAGTAGGATAGAGCTTATAGTCTGCAATATATTCCTTACAAAATGAATTGTAAGGATGGTAAGCCTGTAGCAAGGGACTCAACTGATGCAAATAGTAGAGAAATTCTTGATCCATTGAAGAAAAATAATACACACAATGTGGAAAATACTCCCTCTTGTGTGGTTGGAAATATACCACACTCCCCTTTCCAATGTGTCATGGCTCAATCTTTGGCAGAGTCAAATGGAAATGGTTAAGAGAAAGAAGGTCAGGGTGATGAGAAGCCCTCAATGAACATGTGTACATTTTCTGTTGAAAGTGACACCGATGATTCAAAGCATTATTTAGTAGAAGATATGCATTTCAAAATAAATGTTGTGAATACCAAATCGGAGCATGTTTATCTTCAGAGACCTAGCGATGAGGAGATACTATATCTCACTATTGTTGCACTGGCTCAGCTAAGAAGCGCATACAATATTCAAAATAGATAGGTTGACATAGATAAAAGAAGGCCTGGTTCACTCTTTATCAAAGAAGTTTCCCCCAAGGGATATACTCAGAATATAGATAAGAATGGTGCTAAGGAAAATAGGAAAAATAAAGGAGAGTCTAAGGTAACTCCTACTAGTGGAAGAAAAATCAACCCCAGTAAGAAGAAGCCATGACAACCTAGAGAAAGTAAAGGTAAAGTTACTTATGAGGCTGCTATAATTTTTCCAAATTTTGACATGAAATAGGCTTTGTCTCAAATGAAGGTTTTAGTGTCATTAGTTGAAATGTTAAAGATAAAAGAACACATGGAGGTTGTATTCCCACTGATTTCAACTCTACTTGATGTAGCTAATTCCTTTGCATCAAATACTAAATCAAAAGGAAAGCAGGAAGAAAAAAATAGGCCCCAGATATGTGTTGGGAATATAATTACTCAAGATCCTTCTCAGGTTGATCCGTTCTATGTAACCTTTCTTGTAAACAATATGTTGTTAAAAAATTGTATGATAGACTTTGGGGTTGTTGCAAATATGATGCCTTATGATGTGATGAAGGAGTTGGGTCTGAAAGTTGACACTTTTTTTGGAAGATGTTATGCCATAGTCAACAGGGAGGTTCCTGTGATTGGAACCTTGAAAGGGGTTGAAGTAAAGATTGCTACATTCCCTGAGGAAAAGTTTAAAGTGGATATTTTTGTGGTTGATACTCAACCTCATTATGGAATTTTTCTATCAAGGTAATGGGCTACAACTGTTGGAGGGAATGTACAGTTAGATATGTCTTTTTATACCATTTCTATAAATTGAAGTGAGGTCAAGCTATATCAAGATCCACATGCTCCGGTGATTGTTGAGAGATTTGACCCAAAGATGCTAAATTATTTCCTAGATGTGGATATGGATAATTTTAGAATTGAAAAGGTTCAACAACAATTAGAGAATACTAACCCCCTAGTGGAAGAATTGGAATTGCAACAGCATAGATTATGGAAAATGTACTTTGATGGATCTTTCTCAAAAGAAGGATCAGGAGCTGGTGTCCTATTTATATCTCCATCATCTCTTACTTTCAATTATTCATTGTTGATGGCTTTCCAGTGTACAAATAATATAGCTGAATATGAAGCATTATTGTTGGGATTAGAAATTATAATTAAACATGGAATTAAGTTATTAAGTGTTTTTGGGGATTTAGAGTTGTCAATATATCAAGTTAGATCCAAGTATGCTGACAGGAATGATAGATTGAAACTATATAAGTATGTTGTTTGGGATAAAATTGAACTTTTTGACGTATTTTCCATTGAATGGATAGAGAGATCCAAAAACACCATGGAAGATTTTTTGGCTAGTGTTGCAATGAAAAATGATGGTTTGGCATTGATAGGATTTTCTATTACAGAAACCAAAAATACGCTTGTTATCCCTGATAATGTACATAATTGGAAAGTTTTGAAAATGATAATGACATCCTTACATTCATCTAATGTTTAGACAACTATGAAGGCTAGGACATTGATTGTAATAATTTGGTGAAAGTTGTTGATGGAAGATAAACCATATTTGGGAATGAAATTGTACAATTGTAGACAAATTAAATCCATAAGGTTTGGTTGAATTAGAAGGGATGTTCAGTGACAAAGATAGTCATCTATATCAGAGATCTTCAGAAAAGATGGAGGAGTTGGAAGAGATAAATATAGGCTACAATCTACCCCTAGGCTTGTGTATATTGGGAAAAAGGTTAGCACCTCATTTGAGAACTAATCTGATTAATTTTTTTAAAAGATACAAGCATGTTTTTTCTTGGTCTTATGAAGATCTTAAGGCTTACAAGGAGGATATTTTCCAACATGAAATTCCTTTCAAAATTGATGTCAAAACTTTCAGGAAAAAATAAAGGCCAATTAATCTATTGTTGGCACCCAAAATGTAGCAAGAGTTAATGAAACTCAGAGATGTTGGGATAATAAAACCTATAAGACATTCTTCTTGGGTGTCCAATTTGGTGCCAATTAGAAAAAAGAATGGTGATATCAGACTGTGTGTTGACTTTGGAAACTTGAATGTAGCTTCTTTGAAGGATAATTATTCCTTGCCTGATATGGAGGCCACATTACAGAGGGTTACAAGCTATGATCTTTTGTCCATGATGGATGGATTTTATGGCTCCAATCAGGTATTGGTTCAGGAATCTGAGTAGTTCAAAACAAATTTTACCCCTCCATGGGGGACATATGTTTGTGTGAGAATGGATTTTGGCTTAATCAATGTAGGAGCCACTTTTCCAAGAGTAATGGATGTGGCTTTCAAATAATTTGTAAATATAATCATGGTAACATATCAAGATGACTTGACTACATACTCAAAAAGGGATGAGAAGCTTTGTAAACATTTAGAGAAGATTATTAGTAAGGCTTTGGAGTATGGAATCTCATTAAATCTGAAGTAGTGTCATTTTGATGTGACAAAAGGTAAGTTATTGGGACACATAGTATCAAAAGAGGGGGTTAGAATTGACCTTGAAAGAATAGAATCTATTAACAAGGTTTTAACTAAAGAGAATATTAAGGGTGTATAGTATTTTTTGGGTAAGATAAGCTTCGTGAGAACATTCATTGAAAACTTTGCAGAGATTGTGAAACCCATAGTCAAATTTCTTAAAAAAATGACAAGTTTGATTGGGACAGAGAGGCTCAAATGACTTTTGAAAAAATTTAAGTGGCCATTAAGAAAGTACCAGTGCTACAATCCCCTGATTATGAATATCCTTTCTCTCTTTTCTCTTTTTCTTCATTTCATACTATTGATGTAGTATTATTGCAAAAGGATAAAGAGGGATTTGAGCACCCGATTGCATTTTTTAGTAAGTCTCTGTAGGTGGCTGAATTAAATTATGAAATAATGGAGAAGAAAGTGTATGCCTTGGTCAAAGAAGTTAAAGATTTTAGACCTTATTTGGTCTGGGAAAAAATAATTGCTTATGTTCCACATGCAGTAGTAAAGGATATCCTGTCTTAGTCTGAAGTTACTGCAAAATGTGTCAATCGATCAACAAAATTCAAGAATTCAATTTGTAGATCTAGATCACAAAGTTGGTTAGGGGTTTGGGTTTAGCTAAGATTATAACAGATACAAACATGGAGCTGGCCTAGATTAACAATGCTCAGACTGTATGTATGACTCATAATAGTATTGAATTACATCCATGGTATCTTGATGTTGTATATTTTTTGAAAAATGCCAAATGTCTAGAGCATATGATAGATACTCAGAAAAGAACTCTTAGGCTCCATGCTAAGAGGTATGTTCTTGTTCAGGGTGATTTATTTTGGAGAAACAAAGATGGGGTTTTACAATTCTATTTAAATAAATCACAGTCTGAGAGATTTTTAAATGAAATGCATAACGGTGTTTATGGAGGAAATTACTCGGCAAAAACTACAACACATAAAATAATTAGAGATAGATTTTATTGGACTTCAATTTTTATAGATACTCAAAAGTTTGTACATAAATATGAATCTTGCCAAAGTTTTTCTTATAAAATAAAATATTTAGGAGCATTTTTGTTAAATCTTATGATAGTAGAAGCAAATTTTACCTAGTGGTGCATTAATTTTATTGGTGAATTAGCAGAAAAGTCAAGTGGAGGTCATAGTTGGATTTTGGTAGCCATTGATTATCTCACCAAATGGATTAAGGAAATCCCATCCAAGAAAGCAACCAGTAAAGTGGTTATGAATTTCCTGTTAGATAATATTTTGACCAGGTTTGGTGTGCCTACTAGGTTAATAATGGATAATTCCATGTGCTTTAGGTCTAAGGAGTTCAAGGATTTTTGTGAAAGTCATGGTATTATTATATCTTACTTCTCACCTTATCATCCAAAAGAAAATGCACAGGCTGAGTCAAGCAATAAGAGTATAATGAAAATTATCAAAAGGATTTTGTAGAAGAAAAAAAGGGAATGACATTCAAAGTTGAAGTTGGCTTTATGGAATGATATCATGACAGTTAAAAAGGAAATAGGGGTTTCCCCTTTTGAGATGATTTATCGAGCACATGCAAGATTTCCATTGAATAACTTGTTACCTGTTTACAAATTTTTATAGGAGGAAGAGATTGAATTGCCAGAACCTATGATGGATAGGATGATCCAATTGGTTGAGGTAGAAGAAATCAGGATTGAAACACATAAGAAAAATTTGAAAATCCTGTAGCAATACAAATATTTATTTGACAAAAGAGCAACTGAGAGGAAATTTCAAATTAATGATATGGTGCTTTAGTGGAATGAAAGAAAATAAGAGAAGGGAAAGAATGGAAATTTTGAATCAATATGGTTGGGCCCTTTTGTGTTTCAGGATTTACATGGAAAGGACTCATATTATTTGGAAAAATATAATGGTGAGATGTAGGAATTTCCAGTGCATGGACAATTCCTGAAACATTATTTCTGATAACTTTTCTTCCATGCATAGTAGTTTTGTTTTCTATTTTAGGTTTTGTTTTTGTATTTTTTCTAGTTTAGATTGTGTACAATTTCAATTTTAGTTTTGGTCTACATCCTAAAGTGATTGGATCCTAATATTAATCTTACAATTAACTTTCCCCAAGGGGAGCCACTATTAGCACTGTATTTTTTGAATTTTTCCCCATGAATGCTAATAAGTAGTTTTTCTTGCCTCATTGTTGGTGAGGTCTTTTAAAAATTTCAAAAGAAAATGCTAGGGTGTTTGGGATTTTAATTATTATTTAAGCTTGGCCTTTATTTTTTGTCGCATAGTCATGATTGTTTAGTCATGTTATCAGTTAGTGGTGCGAGTGAGCAAGCAAAGAGTTTTTTAGTTATGTCGCGTAGTCGCAGGTGTTGTTGCAGTTAATTATTTAACAATGTGAGTGAGAAAGAAAAGGGAAGGTTATGTTGTCGCTTAGTCATGCATGGTTGGAAGTTAATTTCATTTGGCCTATGAGTGTGCAATGTGGTTTAGTCCATGGTTTAGATGATTTTGTCAATCACTCACTATGAAAGTTAGCCCATAACATTTTGGAGTGCGAGTGCGTGATGGTTAGGTTTGCAGTTAGTCTTGTGGTTTTAGCATACTCGTAGACATCAAGGTCAAGTTAAACTTTATGTACAAGATCACAACTAGGATGGATCATAGATGAGATTAATGACTATTGTCCACTTGTGGAGAATAAAGGAATGTTCAAGAGGGAGATGCAAGTGTGCGAATAAAGGTTTAGATGAGATGGATGGTTGTCTCTTACTTTCTAGATGCTTAGAGTTTTAAGTATAGGTGTTGCGAGTGCGTGAATAAAGAGAAAGGAAGGGCATTGTCACTGACTTACGAGGTAAACAAAGGGTTCATGGATTATGCTGTGAGTGTGTGATGGGTTGCCACATGTCCAAGTTCTATAAAATTTTAAAAGGGCTTAGAGAGAAGAATGCATACTCAGATTAGAAAACTAGACTCAAAGATGTAATTAATGGCAATTTAGTTGCAATCGCCAACGGTAGTGTTTGGAAAGTGTGAGAAAGTTATGGTGAACCTGACAACGACTTGATGTGATCGATTATAATTTTGGATGATTTTGATTGGATTGTGTATAGTTTTTTTGTGCTTCTGAGTGATTCTTAGCATTTTTCAGTAGAGACTTCTGTTCCAATTTTAATTTGTAGGCTATTTCTCAGTGTGGTGAGGGTTCAATTCTGTGAGAGTCAGAATGAGTCAAGCAAATTCAAGTGGGGCGTCAAAGGCTTTTGGTAAAAAGGGAATTGTGGTAAACAAATATTTTGATGAATTTACATATTTTCTACTAGGAAATTCTAGTGCCAATAGTGAAAATTGGATGCAGTGGAAGGATAGGTGATGCCAATGTAGAAGTGTTGTTACTTTGCATTACTCGAGTAATACTCTATTTCATTATTTTTGGAATAAAAGAGTTAGATCAGTTCCTAAGAGAAATCAATGGACTTTGAAGATGGCTAAGTTGATATTCCCTAATGTGTATGTTTATGTGGATCTAATAAAAGAGTTGGCAAAGAGATATTGTCCTGTGTCTAGGATAATTTGGAGAAAAAATAAGAAAGCCCTATTAAGCATAGACAAAAGAAGTGTTGGGGAGGTTTTCAAGATTTCTGGTGCAATATGCACATAAATTGATTTAGAAAAGATGACTATTGATTATTAGAGGTGTGATAGGTTGATCAAATGACATGAAATTCCAAGGTACATGCCTAGGGTGGACAAAAAGTTGGTTACAATTCCTGACAATATACAACCACCATTTGACCTCTCCTTTTTCCATAATTACACGAGGTGCACAATTTACAGATTGAGAAAGGTTTTGGGGTTTGATGGAGAATTAGAAATGGTTGTTAATTTACTAATGATGGCCATGGACATTATACATCCAGAGGTAAATATAGACTATGATTATGTAGGTTATGTGGTGGATGCCATACATAATGCATTGGTGGATATTCAGAGTGGTTCTCTTGTTCCTTCATTTAAACATTATTCCCATTTGACGTATTTGATTCTATTTTATAACAAGGATTACATGGATAAGGAATAGAGTTATATGAATCAGAATATGGGGTTGAAATGCTAGTGCAAAGATGGACTCAGTTATGGGATAGCTCATCCTCTCATTCCTCTTTTGTTTGTTTCCAAAATTAGATTGTTACTCCAATAATGGGTATGTTGGGAGTTGTTAGGAAAAGGTTGTCCATTGATGTTAGGAGGTTATTAAGGCATTTGAATTTTGTTCAAGACTAGCCAATCAGTAACAATTGGTGTGAATTTTTCTTCTTTGTTCAATTTACTGTTATTACGGTTTATGGATGATCTCATCCCCAACATCTACTTCCTAAATTTGTCCCATTCAAAATTGCTCTGATAGAATTAATTTGGAAAATTGTTTGGGTAGATAAGTAATTTTTAGAAGGACATAGGAAGGGTAAATTTATCCCTAGATTGTGGGTGGCATATGATTTCTCTATAGGCATAAAGGCCTTTGATCTAATTAATGGTTTTTTGAAGTAGTACAAATTGTCAAACACAATCTCAAGGTTTTGTGCTCTAGATAAATTTATCCAGGTAGCTTTGAAATACATGAGTCCTTGGGAAAATATTAGGGATCATGAGATTTTGGATGATGAGGACATTGTGAGGAATAAAATGGATAGAGTTGAGGTCCAAGAAAGAAGAAGGAAGTGGAAAGACCTTATGAGAGTGGAAGCAGAATGGAAAGAATCAGACCCTACATTCTCTGGGTGTTTTCCTAAAATTCCATATTTCCAAATGATTGAAAGATGTTGGAATCCTATGAAATCTTGATGGCACAAGTGCCAACATTTGGAATTGAAGGTGCACAACCCTAGGAATCCTAGGATACACCAACTTTGCATACCAAAAGATTGTTGAAATCAAGGGAAGAAGATGAGGAGGTTGGACAGGAGGCAACTTCTTCTAGGGAGCCAGCAAGTAAGAAGCAAAAGACAAAGGATAAAGCAGTTGAAGTGAGGAGAAATATGGCCAAGATTGTGGTTATAGAACATGGTACATTTTTTAGGAGGATCATAACCCAATTGCAGGCATTGCCACAAGATGAGAGAAAGGATGAGAGTGAAGTAGCTTTGGTTATAGGAATGGATGAGAGGTTTATGATGGTTGATGAATTCATCAAGTAAAATGAGTTCAAGAGTTTTCTAATAAAGTTGAAACAGAGGGAATTGAGGAAAATTTTGATAACAAAGGAAGGGGGAGAAGAGAAAAATGAAGAGATTGTGAAGACACTTCAAGAATATGACCCTAAAAGTGAATTAATTACTGTTGAACATGAAATAATCTTGGTACATAATAGTGGAGTGTTATTGATGCCCGATTGGGGTTTGGAATCTACATTCATCATTGATCAAATGAAAAAATAGGAAAACACCATGTTCAGGTCAGAATTTAATATAAATAATGTGTTAAAAGGATCAGGCTTTGATCCAAAATCAAATAATTTGGCTATTTTTCCCATGGCTCCTTCCACAAAAAAACTCTTGGTGTTAAATATAAGGGACGAAAAGAAATCTAACATAATGATTTGGAACTTTCAAAACACAAGTGATACAGAAATCGCCCACTTAATGACCCATGTTTCATTTATGAACTTGGCCAAAATAGAGGACCTATCCAAAAGGTATTATCAAACCTTCAATTAATTGATTGCTTTGGCTAAAAAGTATGAAGATCTCATGATAAATAATAATGCACTGGAAGAACAAGTGGAGGAACTAGAGAAAAAGATGGTAAATGAGCCCTCACAGGTAGCCATTGTAAACAAAGTATATGCATCTATAGAGACTCAATGTGACATAGAAGAAGGTGAAGGCCAAGAAAGGAGATCCTAGGGAGGACAAAATGACAATGTTTTTCTTGTATTCCTTTCATTCTTAAAACATTGAGTGGATATTTTGAAATAAAAGACTTCATTGGTGCATGAAATGCACAATTCACTCCAAGATGCCTGCAGAGTTGCTTCTAAAATGATGGTTTTTCTTGAGCCTATGTTCAATACATGGCCAGGAAGAATCAAAGTAATGGATAAGTTAAACACTACAATGTTGTACAATGATGATTTCCCTCCCAAAATTTTAGAAACTACCATGATGGTAAAGGAGGTCATAGTTCTTTTACTTTGTTCAATGGAAAGGATAGATTGATTAGGAACAAATTGTAGTTATTTGGCAAAGAGTGAAATGCAATAATTCCTTAGATTTATGGTATTAACAATGATTTTAAAGAATAGTCTATGTCAGAAGAGGAATTTGATGCAATTTAGAAAAAAAATGATGTAAATGAGCACTTGGATAAGGATATTGATGTTGGTTACTTCAACGATTTGATTGAAAGATTGTTTTAGGTTGAAGTTGATATGACTAATTTTGTTTGTGAGGCCAAGATGATCATAGATGCAAGATTGAAAGAGGCCATCTCCAAGTTAGAACAAGAAAATTATTTCGATTATCCCACCGACAAGGAGGTGAACATGTGGGAGGCTATGTTGAAAGGGTAGCAGATGTCTTATTACTACAACAACTTTCGATTTTTTTTTTTTTCATCCCTATATTGTTATGGATTTTGTCACCTCTTTTTTTTTTGTAAATTTGTTGCAATATATTATGACATTCCAAAGTATTCCAAAGCTTGTTGCATTCATAGCTATAAAAGGATTCCAAGACTACTGGGATGGGGGTAGTCATTTTTTTGAATCACGAAGGATTATAAAACTCTGGTATTGAAAAATAAATTATATAGGTGTTTGGAGTTTATTTTTGAATGTAATAGCAATTTAATATGAAGATAAATACAAATCCATCTACATATTCTGAAAATTCTATGAATGGTTGTCTTTGTTTCAGATTTTGAGTTTTGTTTAAATTGAATGATTAAAGATTGTTCAATTTATCTATCTGTAAGGCAGACAGTGAAACCATTTTAGGGTTTCTCTCAAGGAGAGAATTAATTACCTTAGAGTAGTTTTGGTGAAATTATAAATTCTTAGAAAATCTGATGATCTTATCAAATATGTGTGTGAGGAGTGATATGCAAGGTATATTTGTCCTTTGTTTAGATCTATAGGTTTTTCTGAGTTAACCTTACTATCAAAGGGTTTTGAATGTTTAAAGTGACTCCATACCATAGGATAAGGCACTGGTCTTTTCTTCATTTGGAGTAGGTGGCTATCATCATTTAATTAAACACTTTGATACTCTTTTTTTTGTTTTTTTTATCAAATAAGTATGTTACAGAAGCATGGGGTCTATAATTTCCACTATTGATTTTGTTGAATGATACTTTGATTGGATTATTCCATGTTGAAAAAAAGGTAAACCCGCCCAAGTCTTTGGAACTCAAAGTGAAGGGGGTATAGGAACCTTGTTACTATTATTATCTTTCTTGCTTGATCAGTGTGTGGGAAGATAATAGAGTGGGATTATCACAAGCATTTATATATTAGCACCAAAAAAACCAACAAGGTGTAGAATAGATAAGTTATAGAGTGCAAAATGAGGTAATGCACTTATAGAGCATAAAGAGTTTGAACAACATTATGCCTGATGCATACTTGCAGAAATATTTGTAATATCTAGGAGATTATAAATCTCATTCAGTGGATAGGCCCTAGCATGTCTTATTTTTGTAAATCCTCTAATTGGGTACAACTCTTAGATGAGAGAATGTAAAATCCTTTAACAAGGTAGACCAAATAAGTCTTTTGTACTCTTAACCAAGTATAATACTCCTAATAGGGTAATCTATCAAAAGTAGCTAAAATTATAGCTCTAACTGAGAAAACTTTATACTGTAGTAGTGAAGGATTGTGGGTGCCATCCCCACCACAATTTTTCCTCTAATAAAGGATTTATGCATGACCAAAAATCATGGATTTATCTATCATGTTTTTCTAATTTACTTCACATGCTTTTCAATGTTTTTATGAATGATATTCAATTTGGTGAAGAGTAAAGAATATTATTTAAAAGTTTTAGAAGTAATGATTTACCCCTCCCCCCTCTCAACACTTACCTTTCCATATATTAATCCAACAATTGGTATCAATTCCTAGGTTCTTGAGATAAGGGTTTAACCACCTGAGAGTAAAGATCATGCCTATGGAAAGTTACAAGCAATCTAAGAAGATTGATAGTCTTGTGTTTGAGTTGGAGAGTGCACAAGAAGTGATTGAAATTTGAAAAGCAAGTTAGAAAAGTCCTTAAAAGTGAGAAAGTAGTTGTGTAGTGAATAGAAATCCACACAAGAGAATGTTGATACTCTTGAGAAAACATCTAAAAGTATTTTGAGTGATGAAGCCATTAAGCCATTGCAGAACTCATGGAAAAGAACAAGACACTCACTGAGAAACTCAATTTGGAAAAGATAGATCAAGAAACACAAGCATTGTGAATGAGTGATATAATTGACTCTATGGGATCAGTTGAAGATGCATTAAAATTAGTTGAAGAAGACAAAAGACAGTTTGAGACAAGAATAGATGAGAAAGACAATGAGATCATGAGGATAACACAAGTACACTATAATATGACCGATCAAATAGTGAGATCAAATCTATAGTTGACCAAGAAAGAATTTGAGAATCAAGCACTGAAGTGTGAAGCTGATAGATTTGCCAAAGAACTGAAATCTAAAAAAGAAGACAATGAGGTACTAAAGAGAAATGAAGAAACATTGAGATCATTGGATGCATAGCTTAAAGGTTAAAGACAACCGAGAGACAAAATCGGACTTGGATTCAATAGTGAGAGCATGTTAGAAATATTAAGAAAACAAATAGAGATTAGGAAGGAAAGAATCCAAGAGAGAGTTTACAAGAAGTAATAATTTTACCATAACCCAATGAATGAAGGATGATTTAATAGCTTTCACAAAAAACATCAAGGATCTCAAGATCAACACAAAGACAATGTTTTTGAAAGGGGAAAACTAAGAAAAACCACTTGTTCTTATAATATGAATGAGGTAAGAAGGAATGAAAGAGAGAGAGCTTGATAAAGAAGCTCATTACAACATTGTGAGAGAAAGAATGAGAATGAGAGAATAAGAGAGGAGAAATCCCATGAGAACCAACTTGTGATAGCCAACTTGAGAAGTGTGTGAGAAGCATCTCGTAAGTAGAGACGAGTGAAGGAGTTTGCATGTAACTCCCATACACTATGAGTACCACATTCACATTAGGTGTATTCCATGTGTAGGAATTATCTTAAGGAGGAATATCTAATTTCCTTATTAAAGGAAATATAAATATGTGATATTTCCTTGGTTTATCCTTTAATTACATAGTTCACCAAGGAAAGATTAATTTCTAACATCCCCCTTTAGTATTTACTTGGGGAGATGAGATCGAAAGGTATCAAACCAAAAAGTTTACAATGATTTTGAGATATTTCTTTTGAAAGAGTCTTCATTAGAATGTCGATAGCTTGATCATCATGCATTTCTTCAACTGGTACTGTGGAGCTTGAATGGTACATAAGAATTGTTTCTAAGTGGATAACAATTTGACAATAGAAAGGTGTAGATTCTTGTTGAGGGGGGACCAAATATTCAAGTAACCATTGTTATTATGAGATTCATTTGTACATTCTGTATATTCATTTCCAGTAGAAAATAGAGGTGGATCTTGATCAACATCTGAACCTGCAATAAGGCAATAACCACTAATAGAGCTCCCATCATTGGGATCTCCTACTACTAATTCTGTAACACTTTGGAAAGTAAAATCAAATTGCAAATCATCAGTCATAGAATTAGAAATGCAATCTTGAGTTGCATAATTTTTTTTTTTAATGCATTCATCATAATATGAAGAATCAAAAGGAGTAGAGCTAGTATAAGCATCACCATTATTATGATTATCCTCCACAAAAATTATAGGATTAGTACTATCATCATGAATTTAATCTTGAGTAATAAGCATATCTTTATTAGGATAGTCAAAATAAATAAAAGTAACATTAAGAAAGGTAGAGATAATTTCTTCTTCTTGTTGTAAGATATAATCAAAATGAGAGCAAGAATCATCAAATTGCATTGCATCATGATGAGAGAACATAGAATCACTTTGAATTAAAGTAGTTTGTGTAGGAAGATAGTAATCAAGAGGGTTATTCCAAGAATAGACATCATCATATGGTTCATCCCAAATAGTATTATCATCATAGTGAGATGTAGACATCCCATAATGAATAGTAAAAGCATGACGAGTGTTATTGTTATGAGATTTTTTATTATTAGGAGTACATGATTTCTCATGTTTGAGTTTCTTAAAATGGTTATTGATCACATGACCAAATTTCCCACAATAATTACAATGGGGTCGATTATTATTACTATGATAACCATTATTATGATTATGATTATGATTATTATAACTTGATCTATTATTATGCCATCTAGACATGAAAGTATGTTCATTAGTTTTAAGTGTGCCAAATTGAATTAACTTAGCCTCTTCTTGATGTAAAATTTGTTGAAAGATAACATAAGTTAATTGAGATGCTAAAACATAACATAATTTAATTGAGATGCTAACAAAGGAAGAGGTAATTAAGAATGAATATTAGTGATAAATTGATGAAATTGTTTAGGAAGACATTTTTTAAAATGATATGAATTAACCGAATCTCAGATAAAGTTACTCCTCAACCAGTTAATTGACTTGGAAATGAATCAAAATTAAGTAAAAATTCATCCATATTTTTGAAATACGTATACCTAAGATCCTCTAATTGATCTTGGAGTTGAATCTTTCGAGATTCATTTGCACTATCGAAAGTGTTTTTCAAATTCGTCCATGTTGCATATGCTTCAGTACAATGGGAAATTAATACATATAAATCAGGATGCAATGAAATTCCTATAAGGCCTAAAGCCTCGTCATTTTTAGTGAGCCAAGCATCAATCTCTGCCTTACAAGCAGTAGTAGTGGGAACATAAGCCGCACTAGTCGCCACATCAAGGATATGTTAAAAGCAAAAAATAAAGGATATATGAGTCTTCCAAGCGTGATAATTGGAACTTGTTAATTTAATCTTTGGAATTAATGTTGACATAATGAATTTAAATAAGCTAAATTACAAGATGTAGAATATAATAATGAAACTAAAAAACTAGTTTAACGCGAATAGCAAATAGAATATAACAAGAATTTTAAATATTAAAAAAAATTAATTTTTTTGTTAAACAATGAAACAATTTTTTTATTGCAATAAAATAATGAATTAGAAATAGATTTGTTTATATGGATAAAATTAAAATGGTTTTAAGAAGAAATTACAAAATATTAAGTGAAAAATTTGTATGTGAGTTTAAACTTTTGCGTAGTTTAAAAAATGAATAAATTTAGATTTAAAGTTAATTTTTTGTTAAAAAGATTGAATAAAATTGATAATCAGCAGAATCTAATGATGAAAAAACTCTCAGATGGAATGTAATGATAAAATCACAGCTATAAGAAACCTGTAATATGTTATAAAAATGAGTTGCAACTCTAATGAAAATGGAAAACGTTAGTAATGATATAATGACAATATGGAATAAAAACTGCAACTATAATAAAAATGATATAATTATCTATAATAATATGTAACAGTTAACAATTTCTGGATTTGATTGTGTTATGAATTTTTAGCATCAACGTTTCGAATCACACTCCGTGATCCATCATCAGGATGAGCAATAAGAGAGCACAGGAAAAATGAATACAGTTGCA
>MU224425.1:952532-972751 GCA_018584345.1 Thuja plicata
AGATATTCTCTAGCTTTTAATTATCTTACTTATATTTTTGTGTTTATATATATATATATATATTCTAGTTTTTATTCTTTTTCAGTACTTCTTTTTATTCCTAGCTTTTTTTATTACATTCAGTTTCATCTTTTATTTGCTCTTTTATTTCCTATTTTGATATATATTCTCAAACAATTAAATAACTAACAGTTATATTTGTTAGTTATTTAATTGTTTGAAAATATATTTAGTCTCTAGCTCTTTATTATCTTGCTTATTGATTTGTTTCAGTGTTTTATTAGTTTATTTTCACTTTTATTTTTGTTTTTTTTATTATTTTCTTTGTGTATTGTGCCCCTGATCCTCTTTCCTCCCACCCCTTCCCCTTTTAACCTGTTTAGGTCTGCAACTGTATTCATTTTTCCTGTGCTCTCTTATTTCTCATCCTGATGATGGATCACGGAGTGTGATTCGAAACGTTGATGCTAAAAATTCATAACACAATCAAATCCAGAAATTGTTAACTGTTACTTTCATGGATTGTGGAAATCTCTTCTCTTTGATATAATAATATGGTGACCCAAAACATGCAAAAGAGGGTTGGTGTGAGTGAAGGGAAGAGAAATGACATCAACAAGTGTTGTGTAAGGGCTTGGTTAAGAGTTGCGAAGATAGAGAGAGGAGAAGCAAAAATGGAGAAGTCAAAGAATAAAATGATACAATGGAGAGAGCAGAGATGAACTTACATGAATGTGCTGGCAAAGATGAATAGGTACACAATAACAATGATAGAAAGGAGATTCTGCATCCAAAGAAGGTGAAACACATAGACAACAATACTGAGAATGCAATGAAAAACAAAACAAGAAACAAAAATATGGAGACTAAGAAATCAGTCACATTACGGGGGCATAACATTTAAATGCACCATTAGATTTTTCCAAAATCTAAATATGGTTTTACAAACCTACTTATCTAGAGCTCCATCAAAGTGATTGTCAAAATTATTTATATTTTGAAAGTTATGAATGACTGAGTGTGGGTCTATAAAACTGTCTTCAAAATGACAGTCACATAAATGTTTAAAGGGTTTGCATAAAAGAAAAAAAAAGATTAAAAAATAGAGATATATAACCCTGAAGACAAATATCCTCTAATAACCTGCAAAGCGTTATAATATAGATCGAATGATTAAAATGAAAACCCTTGCTGTGTCCTGACAGAGGGTGTAGATAAATCTGGAAAAAAGCTATAAACTGGGTTTTGCGATGAACCGTCCAAACCCAAAAAAAAATCAAATCTAATAAAATAAAACCAAATCTAAAATGAAAAAGGAGATAAGAGAGCTGTAACAAATGTTAGATCAACCAAGAACGAAAAACCTGCAAACACTCTAAACAAAGATTAGCTAGCTCTGATACCATGTTAGAAATATTAAGAAAATAAATTGAGATTAGGAAGGAAAGAATCCAAGAGAGAGTTTACAAGAAGTAATAATTTTACCATAACCTAATGAATGAAGGACGATTCAATAGTTTTCACCAAAAACATCAAGGAGCTCAAGATCAACACAAAGACAATGTTTTTGAAAGGGAAAAACTAAGAAAAACCCCTTGTGCTTATAATATGAATGAGGAAAGAAGCCGAGAGAGAGAGAGAGAGAGAGAGAGAGAAGCTCATTAAAACATTGTGAGAGAAATAATTAGAATGAGAGAAGAAGAGAGAAGAAATACCATGAGAACCAAATTGTGAGAGCCAACTTGAGAAGTGTGTGAGAAGTAACTCTTAAGTAGAGATGAGTGGACGAGTTTGCATGTAACTCCCATACTCTATGAGTTCCACATTCACATTAGGTGTGTGCCATGTGTAGGAATCCTCTTAAGGAGGAATATCTAATTTCCTTATTAAAGGAAATACAAAAATGTGACATTTCCTTGGTTTATCCTTTAATTACATAGTTTACCAAGGAAAGAATAATTTCTAAAAGAGCACTAATGAAAGAGGTGAGTCCTCTAAACAAGCTTACAATCAAGACAATTCTACCCCACAGAAGTCAAACAAGCCTAGTTGCTACTATTATGGGAAACCTGGACATACTACAAATGTATGTAGAAGCGAAAGGAGTAAGTCACCGAGTTTATACAATTTTGATGGATATTTCTATAACTATAATAAGTATGGGCACCGAGCACTTGAATGCCGATCAAAGACTGAAAAGAACACAAGAAAATCAAATTTAGATGGCTAGTGCAATAATTGCAACAAGTAAGATCACAAATCTGAAGAATGTAGATCACAACAGAAAAATGACAAATGGTTACCAAACTGACAGAATATACCAAGTAACCGATAGGGTACATATATACCATGGGACTATAACACACGGATATCATGTTTAGTCTTTGGAAGATAAGGACATATTGCTAGAAACTACATGTTACTACATTACGGGAGCAATAAGAGATCTTAGAGAAACCCTGGCATGACATGCTTCCATTGTCACAAGCTAGGTCACCTTGCCAAATACCTAGGTACCAAGGCAAAGCTCCTATCGAGGAAGAAACATTTGAGAAACTAAAAGTGAATGTTGAAGAAATGAGAGATCAGATGAATAAGATATGAATAAGAAAGACCATAGATTATTAAAAATCATTCAAGATAGTTGAAGGTACCTCATCCTCCAGATTGGGTGCAACTGACTCTACCTAATCAGTTAAGAGGTATGAGTAGGAACTGCAAGTTAAACTTCAAATCTTAAATCGGTTCCTAGTATATGTGCAGAGATCCATATGAGAATACTTAGATGCATTTGGATACATACTGTTGAGTTTATGATTCATAATTTATTCAGTAAAAGGAAATGACAAAGGAAACTGGTAAAGTAAGTTGACAGAGAATTAATTGTTATTTATATGACCATTGGAAACCCTAAACATAGAAAAAGCTATAAATAGACCTCATAGTATATTATTGTTTCTTATCATTTTCTAGAGCATTGTGAACAGAGTTGCAGAATTGAGTCTTCAAGCAAATTCAAGCAATTATGAAGGTAATACTAAATTATTTTGAGCACATTTGAATCTAGTTAAGGTATTTGTGGTGTTTCCCTAGCTGTGTTGGTGCAACCTAGTTGTAGACGCAAACCCTAGTTTGAAAGATTTGTGTTTGAGAAGAGGATATGGCCTCAAAAGATCAAAACCCAGTTGTAGTTGAGAATGTTGAGTTCCTGAAGTATAAACTCCCACTTGCTAAGGAAGATAAGCAGAACATGATGGGAGCACTTTCATCCATTCTGGACAAATTTTTATTGATCTAGGACATTTGAAAGTTCATCCATTGTAAAGTTGAGATTTGTGAAGCGTAAATTGGTTCATCTTACCAAAAGTTATGTGTAGATAGGAAACTAAAGAGAGATCATGTTCAATAGATTCAAAATTTTTGACACATGCCTTGCATATCCCGAGGGTATTCAAAACCGAGTGGATAAGTATGGTCCTTAGGTGATTATACAACCAATTTATGTGGCTAGATCAACCTTTGAAGATCAAAAAGGATGTGTTGCACATTGTAACTGATTATCCAATTAGAGACAAGCCTAAAGCTATCAGACACATTGAGAAGAACAAGATGAGTGATTTAACAAAAGCCAAATAGGATGGAAGAGGTCTGAAGATTTCTACTATTTAAGACCCTAAGTTGAAATTTTCACGTAACCTCTTTTCCCACCGAGTATTCCAATCATCTTGAGTGAACAACGTACTTTGTGGAGTTGTTGAATTGGCTTACAAGATTGTAAAGAAATATATGTAGATTGATGTATGTGAGATATTGTTGAAACAAATTAAAGACAACATGAACACTATAAGGAAAGAAAAGACAAAGACATTGAAGTTTGGCTCACTATTGGTATGCATATAATTTTATTTTGAGAACTTCTTTCCATCCATTGGAAATGTGACATGGAATGTTGATAAGCCTATCATTTATCAAATCAATGAGTACATTTAGAATCTAGGAGATAATCTTGACATTGTTATGAATGATTACTTCTCTAAATTCCAAACAAGAATGCATCATAAATTTAGAGTTTTGCCTCAATTAGTTGAGAAATATCATGACACTATTTATTTCAAGGTAGACATCGACTCATGTATTGTCAATGCAGTTGATCCTAGAAGTATCTGGATACAGTCTACGGGATACGAGATGGACATATAAATTGCATCTCAACAAATTGAGATTATGTTAGCTAAACCTATTGATAAAAGAGCCAATAGATATGGAACATATGAATAAGTTAAGGCTAAGATTAAGCAAGGTATCTAGGTACCTGAAATTCAAATAAAATCTAGCAAGATGATTGCTAATCTATCTAATAATTTGGGAATTGATGATGAATAAGATGAGGCAGGACCCTCTAAAGTGGAAGGAAAGAAAATACAAGTGTTGAAGCCTTCATTGAGCCCCAAATCTACTAGACCATCACCAAGGTCTACAGTATCACTGACAAAAAAGGAGAATTTTGTTGAACCAAAAGGGAAAATATATGTAAGAAGAAAGAAGGAAACCACTAGAATGAGAAGAAGGTTGAAGCTAACACTAGATAGTGACACAAAGACTGAATATTTAAGAAAATTTAGAGCTGTGAAGAACACACCTCCACCACCAGGAAGTCTAGATGAAATTTTAGACATAATGAAGAATTATGGAGCATTCAGAGGAATGAAGCAATAAAAATACAACACTCAAGGTAAAAAGAACAAGGTAAAAATTGAAGATGCAATTGTAAAGAGTTGAGGAAGACCTCAAACAAAGAGATGTGCAGTTTAAAGTGGGTGATTTGGTTATGGACTATTTGAAGAAGGAAATATTTCCAAAGGGTCAACATACAAAGCTACTTATGAAAATATTGGTCCCTTAGTAATTGTGCACAAGTTTGGTAACAATGCATATGAAATCAAACTTCCTCCTCCTCTTGGCATTTCCCCCATTTTCAATGTTTGTGATTTGTCCCTTTTCAAGGGTTCTACTATTGTAGGTGAAGCTATAAGACATACTATTATTGAACATGATGCAAAATGGGTTAAGAACTTACTCCCAAGTGAATTAGTATAGTTGGAAAAAAATTTGGACTCCAAGGTGGTTAAACAAACTAGGAGGGGCACATACAAGGAGTACCTAGTTAAATGGGTTGGCCTACCAGATTTAGATGCTACCTGGAAGTATGCGGTAGATATTTTGAAATATTGAATAAATTTGCAGCACTTGGCAACTCAAGGGACTTGAGTTTTTTCCATCTCGGGGAGTATGGTGCATGACCATATGGTATAGGAGCACCAAGGATGTTTCATGGGACACCAAGGATGATCCATTGGGATCAATTTGATTTTGTGTTTCTTTTTTTAGTTTGACTTATACCTTTTTGTAATGAGATGTAACAAGGCCTCCATTAGGCTCTTGATGTTTGTAATAAGACCATAAGGTCACCAATGTCCTTGAAGGACCATGATTGGTAAATAATGGTCAACCTCTCAAAACATGTCAAATGTGGATCAGATGAGTTGTAGGGTATTAAAAGCCCTAATTTAGTAGTCTTAAGGTTATAGAGTTACTATAATGTGACATGCCAAAAAATTATTAAAAAGATGTAAAGTTACAAAAGTTGCTCCAAAAGTTGTTTTGCAACTTTGACAACTTCTTGAATTAGGTGTCATCTAACAACTAGTGGATCCAAAATTTAGTTGGATTGGTTGAGAAAATTTCATGAAGGGGATTTAAATTCCCTATGAAAAATTTGTAATGTAATATTGAAATTGGAGGTGAATAAAAAGAGTTTTCTCTGCAGAACAATTGAATTTTCATGTATTTTCTTGTGTTCCCTGTGATTTTATGAACATTGTAGATTTATGTCATTCGATCTTTGACCATGGAATGATAGTCTGGTGAATTATCCTCACATTATATTTGGTTGGAGGTCATTTGGTGTAAATATAAGGGAGATCTAATAAATTTTGTGGAGACTGGTTCAGGAGGCTGTGACAACCTGGGGGTTTGGATCTTCATCACCCTAACCTAACATTCCACCATAGGATCTAGACAATCTTTTGGGGAATTTTAGGAACCTATGTATAATGCATGTTGCAATTTTTTTTAGACCAAGAAAGGAAATCCTTTAATTTTTCTGTGATGCCCTAGGCTTGGCATGTGGGATGTGACAAGCTAGGAAAGTAGGAAGATTATGTTGCATAGGAGATATACAGTGATGTGGGTGTAATCCATTGAGTGTTTTATAGTCCTTAGACATAGGAAGAATCAAAATACCAATTCTTTTGACCAAGGGTGTTGACTGGTGAAGGGTTTTCCATACATCTTTCTGAATTAGACCTATTAGGCCTGTTGGAGGCAGCATTGGTTGAGTTAGTCAAACTCAAAACCCAAAACTAATTTTGTGATATTACATGAAGGGGCCAAAAGGGTATCTGAATCCATGATTTATTTTTTCCTTATTTAGGGGACTTGAAAGTTTTGGGCAAAAAAATGGGTTGGTAGGGATATAAGCCATTAGGTCACCAAATAGGCTTAATTGAGAAAACCCATGCTATGGGTCCTTTTCAGTGCTTCCAAAAGGGAAATTTGGTTAAATTAAGGTGATTAGGAATGGAGAGGAATCCACACTTTATCTCAGCAACCATGGTGACAAGATCCTAAGGCGAAAGAAATCCTAGGTTGCTTGGAAGGTCTTAGGTTTTAAGGGCTTGTTTCTTGGAAGGTCTTAGGAGTTGTATCTCCTTGGTGTGTTGAATTTCTCTGAGTGGATTGGTCACAAGGAGGGGACCAAGAGAAATTAAAATAGGTAGGATATAATCTTGGGAAGGTTATAGAAATGGACCATTGGTTGGTGCTTATTTGAAGCCTTGAAGAGAGAGTCTAAGGATTCTAGAAGTGTACCTAGATAACCCCTGCATCACAAAAGGAAGAAGGAGAAGGTTCAAATATTTGAGAATATTGAAGAAGAAGTGGAAGCAGAAGGAGAAGAATCAGATGAAGTATAGAAGAAGATGAAGGTAAGTGGTAAAAATCAAATGTGGTTGGTGCTCGTACCACTAAATCTGTCAATCCTCATTTTGGCAAGTTCATTTTTGAAGACACTATCATTGAAATATTTAACAAGTGGGGTGCACTTGTTGTTGTAAGAAAATATTATGAGAAGTTCAATGAAGAAGACCAGAAAAATATTGAGGATTCAGTTGTGTTTAGTATGCACAATTTGAGTAAATATTCTTATTGAATTGCAAGGAAAAATACCTACATCTCTGTGCAACAAGATTGAAGCTAGGTGGCCTACAATATTAAAGCAAAACAATGAAATAATTGAGTATGCCTTAGTCCAATTACAACCAAACATTCCTATAGAGGAAATCAATGAGACACTTAAGAAAGCTAGACATGCATTCAAGAGTAAGTCAAGAATTATAAGATTACTAATTGGTGATTCCCAATCAGTGCAAGATGAAACAATGAGTATTCTGAATAGATTCTTAGGACTTGCTGAAGAGAAGGAAGATGATCAAGACAAAGATAAAGAGGAAAAAGGACAAGATGATAATGAATATGTGATCACACTGATTGATGAAGGATGGATAGTTGATAGTGTGAAGATTACAGTTGATAATATTTATTTGGATGAGCTAAAGGATGCCATGGACACCACTGGTGATGTTCTTGTAAAGGATATTTCTGAAGAACAAAGGGACATAATAGATAAAAATGAGGAAGAACACAAGAAAACACAAGGACAAGAAGAAAATGAGACAAAGAAAAAAGGAACCGATCAGGATATGAATAAAGAAGCATCAGTAAAAACACTTGTAGATTATCAACTGTAACAGGTACCAGTGATGGAGGCAACATGTGGAAATACAGAAGCTAAAGATGCACACAAGGAGAAGACCATTGAAAAGGAAACAAGAAATTTAAAAAATTTCCATTCTATGTCTTCTATAATTGTTGGTATGGATGAATATATACCAGCCATTAAAGGAAAAATAGATTTGAGCACTATGAGTCCTAAGGAAATGATAGATATTGCTATGGCTATTACGTCCCAAGAAAAGTAGGAGAAGACAAACCAAGAGGCACATGTTATACTAGATGCAAGATATATACTCTCTAACTTAGTGCCAAAAGTGACATATGATGAGAAGGCCACACCAATTAAACAATTAGTTAAATTGATCACAGCTAGTGGTAGAAAAATACAAAGTCTTGAAGATGCTGCTACAATGAGAGCAGAAAGAGATTATGAAAGGAAGAGTTCTAGAAAAGATGGAAAAATCTATTGTACAGGACAAAAATACCTTAAAAATAGAAATAAACAAGGTGAATGAATATTTAACTGAAGGTGGTGTTGAACTCAAAAATACTAGGTTTTTTTAGTACCTTGTTAAAAATTTTGCATTCTGACCCGTTTTGAGTACTTTTGAGCCTTTTTCCCCAAATGCAATTTTGAAGTTTTTCATACATATCAGGTGTTAATAACTCTTGTTTAGGAATAAGAAGACATCCTAGATCATCAGATTCAAGTTTTGAGTCATTAAGTGATGTCTTGTTTTGAGCACTTGTCCTTTTTGCATATGTTGATTATAGTGTCAAATTGTTGTAACTTGCCTACTTTGCATCTGAATATCTTGCATCCTCTTAGGTTTCATGGGTCCCTGCTTTGAGAGTGTTTAAAATGTATATCAAATAAATTAGGTTCCAAAACCCAAGCCATTTCAAGTCTGTTTGATGGGTTTTCAGTTTCCCGAAAGTTGGTCCTGCAGAACTGTCATGTTTCTTTGGCATACCCATATTTCCGAATAGCCTACTTTGAGGTCTTCCAAGTTGTATCGAGTTGAATGCTTTGCATAATTGAGTTTTCCCTTGCATTGAAAACATGGAGATGTACCTATTTGAAGAGTTGCAGATTCACACCAATCCAGTTAACCACTTTTTCAGAGCCTTTCCATTTCCAATTTATTAAAGTTTCTCTGAATGTGCAAAATTTAGAATTAAGTGACCTACTTTGTGCTTTCCCTGTTTGTACCCGGTTCAAGTTCAAGAGTAATTGAAGGTTGTTCTGTATTGTAGACCTAGAAGTGAATGTCTCTGAATATTTTCAGACTTTGGTCAATCCAGCTGATCACCTTCCCATACTATTTCCAAATCTAATTTCTGCATATTCACCGAGTTTAAAACCATAAAAGTGTTAAGGTGCTAACTTTGCAGATTTGTATCAGTTGAATAATTTGATTTCAGTGAAAGATAGTTGAGGATTCATGTTCCATGTGTGAAAGTGAATCAAGTTCCAAAGGTTCAGATTCTTAAGGTTCTTCTTGATGACTTTATGATTTAAGTATCTGAGACTGTTTGTGCAGTTTGCCAATGTAGAAGAAAATGAAGTAAACAAAGTGGTCATTTTCAGAGAGTGATAATTTTTTGTCTGAAATTTATTTTCATGAACCGATTGTGACACCATTCTCATTGCATGTAAATGTACTACTTTGAATGGTGGCGAAGTCTCAAAGCATATTTTGGTGATCTTGCAATGGTCGATCCGAATGAAGTCTATGTTGTTTCAGCATTTGCACTTGCACAGTATCTGAAATGCCAAAGTTTGATCAGTTGCATCTTGCACCTAAAGTTGAATCCGACAAATCCCTTTAGCATGAATTTTCATTGTGGATGAATGAATCATTTTTCTAAGTGACGACTCTTCAATATTTGATCTGATGTCTTTTCAAGTTGCATCTTGGGCAAGGTTTGCATAAGCTTGAATACGTCTGATTGCAGAATAATTGAAGTAGCTAGTTTTGAATATTATTATCTTGAAGCCCTAATGATTTCAAGTGAATACAGTTGGTGACCATTCTTAGATGTTGGAAATGAGCAAGGGTTTCAGACTGCATGATTCTAGGAGGCTTTTTGATCAGTTTTCAAAGCTCACTTCAGAGGCCATTTGTTGTTTGTGGGACCAGTTTGCAAAGGTATGAAAGTTGATTCTAAGTGATCGCCAGTTCAATGCTTCATGTTCTGATTGTGAAATAAGCCATGATTGGGTGAGATGGGGATTTAGAAATAAAACCCTTAATTTTCTTGAATGGAGATATACATTTATCAAAGCATTTTATGCATTCTACGATAGGATAATAGTGTTGGAATGTCACTGGAAATGGTAGAAAACTATAGAAATTATTAATGCATAAGTATCAGGTCAGAGTGGTGTTGTGGGAATGTTTCAAGTGCTTGCATATCATTAAAGATCAGTTTATTTTAATATAGTCTCCTCCATGTCAATTGTGACATGACTAAACTATCATGGGAAGTTAACGACAAAGACATGGACGTTCATTATTTTTGCAGAAGATAGTTTTCAAAACATCATATTTTTGATCAAATCTTTTGAATAAACATTGAATCGCTTCAGAGTGTTAAAAGGAGGAAGACTTGAAAAAAAAAATAAACACTGAAGAGGGCTTTTAATATTTTCTAATTAATAGTGCATGCTGGAACTAAAAGTGAATATCAATCACATTTTTTAGGTTGCAGGAAGATTTTAAGAAATTTTACGGGTTGAAAATGACCATTTCTTCATCGATGTTCTTTCCCAATGTAATTCTCATGTCCTGGGAGTAGTTTTGACATGGTTTGGACCATTTTTGAAGTGGAAGGAGGCCAAAAAATGACCCAGCAACAGAAAAAACGCCTGCACATTTATTTATGTAAATGATGGCAAGTGTGTGCAATGGTAAAAGATAGTAGAGGCTTGCACAGGCATGAGGGAGGCATTAAAAATAGAACATTGCAAATGGGAAGGAGACTAAAGACCTTAGGTTGGAATGAAATACATTCTTCAAGCAAATCCACAGTTGGCAGTTGAAATTAAATTGAAGGCCCACGCTAATTTTGAAGGGAGAAGTTGAAACTAAAATGCAATTTGACTGGTATATAACCAATTACAGAATTTGTACAGGCAAACAAAATTAAGGAAATTTATAAAAAAAACATTTAATGGCAAATCAAGAAGAAAAATAAAAGAAGAATTCCACGTAGGAGAGAGGCATTTAAAACAAAAACAATGAAAATAGATATCTGCCAATAAATGGTGAAGTGAAAGGCATCAATTCATGTTGATACTAGAGAAGTTGAAACTTTTAAAAACATTTGTTTTTTTTTTATCATGCAATTGTCTATGCATGGATTTGATTGGACAGCCCAGACAATATGCAAATAATGTGAAGCAAAGCATGAATGGAAGTGCCTGCGTATGTTTCTATGGCTGCCAGCACATAAGTCAAAGTTTTAAAATATTTCATTGGCCAAATACAATTTGCATGAGTAAGAATTCAAAGAACCACACATGAATTGAAAGGACTTTCCAAACACATAAAAAATGCAATGAAGAGACTACACAACAGATTGGTAATAAATAACCACACAACATTGAAGGAGTATAAGACAACAAGTCTTATTTCCTCAAGGTCTATGATGAAGTTAGAAGGGGCAAAAGAAGTATTTTTAAAAGCAATTCATCATTACCAGAGGCTACGTTGGAAGTTGTCTAGGCAATTAAAATAGTAAATGAACACCATAACATGGTGCACCCAGAAATGGGTAAGATTAAAAAAACAAACTAAACAACAATACAGAGCATGCTACGCCCAACATGGAGGAGGAATTTTTTTTTTAATAAAGTTTTTAGTGTAAATGCAAAAAGGGAATCCACAACAAGGGGCGCCCAGCCTTGTGGAAGAGGATGTTCATGTCAAACAACAATAAAACAATGCCATTGATGAGAAACATATGGAGGAAGCATTCAAGAAGCTTGAAAATGCACATAGATTTATCCCACATGCATGGGGCTGCAAATATATTTAGTGTTTATATATGCAAACACTTACTATATGATTTGAAGAAAGAACTAAGAGACCACTTGGTAGGCCTCGTATTTGGATGAATTAATGCGTGGTGGGACCCCCATATTTTGGGCAAAAATGAATAAGTCTTTAAAAACTCCAAGGAACTTAATCCCACATTTATCCTGTAGTTGCATTTCGAAATGTTTATAAGGAAGAAGTGACACATAGTGAAATGTGAGGAAGAGATGGAGGCTATCCATGCATGCAGGTGATTGGTGCCTTGATTTCTATGCCAGACCAAAGGTAAGTAAATTTTGTAGAACAACTGGTGTTGAGGTGGCAATGATGACATGGTGCAGGTGACACATGGCAGCTAGTCACGAAGTCAGGAGATGGAGAGCCGATAACTACCATGATCAAGAGACTTGGAGACTAACTGCCGAGTTAACCACTAGGTGGCTGGATGTTGGCAGTTAGTGCAGAAAGATCAGGAGATTAAGAGACTAACTGAGTCGTGTGGTTGTTAGATATTAAATGTTAAGTGCCTAGCATCTAGAGACTTAGAGACTAAGGCCAGTCTCCAAGTCTCCTAACAAACTCGGGGTCAACAAAAATATCAAGAGACTTGGAGACAAGGAGTAAAAGTGACTCAAAGTTAAAAGGTGAGTTAAAGACTAGTTAGGAGCAGCCAGCCAGTGCATGACACATGTCAAATTCTGGTGAAATCTAGGGAAAATTTGTATAAAATGAAAATTTCACACAGAGGAGAGTAAAAATGCATAGTATTTCATAAAATAAAAGGATTTAAAATATCATTATATGTGCAATGATATTAAAGGATAAGTTGAAATCAGATTTGCACATAAAGGAGATATAAAATGCAGAAATATTAAAATAATGTGCAAGAGTGAAATATTAAAACTTCATAAAATTTTGCCATAGTCTTTAGAATTGTATTTTATTGCAAATCTTAATGAAGAAGCTTTCCCGAAGGATGTTTTTGGAGAATGAAATCAGATATTTTTGCAGAGATTGAAAATCAAATTAGATTTGTGAAAGCATTCGCAGAGAAAAGGACAAAATGAAATTAGATTTTTTTCAATAGCAAGTATGATCAGATTTTCAAAGGAGGACAGATGTGAATTGCTCAGAGATTTTAGGGTTTCTTATGTTCCTATTTCTTTCCCTCTTCTCTCTATTTTGAGGGGTCCTGTTCTGGTTACTACTTTGTTTAGAGCAGGTACCTATTGGTTTTGTTGAATTTCTATTACAAGGTAGAATTCTATGTCTTTGTATATTCTTGAAAGCTTAAGATCTGGATATGTTGAAACAGAATTTATTAATGAAATATAGTGTAGTTTTTCCTCTTCCATATTGTTGTTGTCTCTATATATTTCTATGTAAAGCTCTAGTATTTTTAGTTTGTGAGGCATCTTAAACATACCGATTACAAGGTAGCTTGTCTAATTCCTTATGAGTTTCTTTCAAGGAGAGAACTAAGTTTCATAAGTGATTTCAGAGGGTTGAACAGAAATGTGAGGATTTGATATAGCAGTATGGAAATGAGAGGATAGTTTGTAAGGCATTCTATCTCAGCTGCATATAGTTTGTAAGGCACTCTATAGTATTTTCATTAGTTTGTTTCTATGGATTCATATTTTCATTGACTCTTTGCCCAAGGAGTAGGCACAGGTCTAGGGTTTGATTTGCAGTCTTTTCTTCATCCAATAATCAAAATCAAATCAATTATATTAAGTTAGTTAAAACAAATGAGCTAAACTCATAAGGATTTGTATCAGCAAGATGCAATCCATTTTTCTAATTCCTTGAAGAGTGAATCATAAGGTTAGCCTTCCTTGAGTTCAAACTCAGAAAAAGAAGAAGGATCAACATCCTTATGCCACTGTTATTTGTTATTACAGTCATAGTTTTCCTTTTCAAACTCCGTTTCATATTGTTTTTAGTCATTTGAAGAGTGGTATTTTATTGATCTGATCAAAAACTTAATAACATAGCAGTGAAGACCTTATCCACCATTTGTTGTTTACTTGAAATATAGTAAATTATTTAGGTAATCCCCACCTGAGTCCTGTGGAGCTCAAAGAAGAAGGAGGATATTATCCAATCCTCATTAATTAGAATTTGTCTTACTTGAATCAGGAGTTGGAAGTTATAGAATTGAATAAGTTTTAAATCAATTTTGATTCAGCAAGAAAAAGCTCTAACAGGTGGTAAGATTCTTCCCTCAAATTTTAATTTTTGACAATTTTTGAAGGAATTAGATAGGAAGAGATGTGAAGCTCAACATGAGGTAAGGATATTGAAAACAAATTTTGATCCTATCGATGGTTTAGCTACAAGTTTTGGAGCATAAGTTAGTGCAATCTACCATAAGCTTAAGGCTTATATGGATGAATAAGAAAAAAGGGTAGCAAACTTAATGGAATTAAAGAGTCTTTTGATTCCTAAGTTGGATATTTTACAAAAAGGTGTTAAAGAGGCTAGAATAGTATTAGTCTCACCTACTCCGTGCACTAGAGAAACATTGGAGGAGCTTGCACATTTTCTACATGGATAGATACTTATCATGGAGAACCTACTGAATACTTGGGTTAATGACTTATAGGTTTTGAAGGCCAATTTTGGTGATGTATTCAGTAGATTGTAATAGGTATATGCTACTCTATAAAATTTTGTTATCTTTGTAATACCTTTGTCATTGTTGTCAAAGGGGGAGTAGTATAGAATGTGAAAATGAAATTTTTTGGCTAAGTATTTGTAAGGGGAGTAGTACAGATGTATTTTTAATTACCTTAGGGGGAGTAATCCTAAGAGGGAAATTCTATATTTCATTTTTGCATAGTTAGACACATAGAAAATTTTCCTGAGTGTTTCCATCAATGTCAAAGGGGGAGATTGTTGGCATTATGATGAAGATGATAATATTATAGATCATATGATGAATGTTGTAGTGTTTTCATTTCTAGAAACAACTATTCTAAGATTATTTAATCCATTATACTAGTGATGAAGGTGACTGCACAAGGATTTGTCTAAGTATCCAGTGTATCAGTGATAACACAATCTGTGATCATAATTTTGATGTGCGGTGATAATCATGAGGATTCAGATGATGCAATCATGCAAAAAGTATCTATAGATTCATTTTTACCTAAAATTGTGATAATGTAAGATGATTCAACACAAAAATGGAGATTTGAGGCAAACCGTAGTGATATCAACAAGAATAGTTAACCGGTCCAGTCAAGGTGATGAAATTGAGGGAGCGATCAATTATGTCTCAAAGTTTGATTTATTTGTGAATTGTATTATTGAGGGCTAACCTTGAGGAGTTCAATTTCCTATATTGGTGTGATCACTTATGAATTTTGATTAGGATTTAGAGGCCAACTTAGGTAACATGTTTTAATGTTATTCCACCGACCTAAAAGTGTTTATAAGAGATGAAATTAAAGGAACAAGAGTTGTCGTTGAGAGTTTTTGATGTTGTGATGATTGTGATAGTTGAAGGGAAAGTGTATATGATCAGAGTAGAATAGTGAGTAGTATAGAAGTAGATCTTTTAGGAACAAGGTGCCATCATCAGGTTATTATTTGAGTTTCTTACTCAAGGCATGTTCTCACAGGCTTACGATCAAAATCCTGTAGCAAGGTTACTCCTAACAGGGTAAGCAGGATCCTAAAAGGTCTGAAGACTAATTCCTTTAATAGGGTCTCTCAGAAGGATTTTTAAATCCCTTAATAGGGTAGTTCCTAACAAGACTTTTATAATAGCTCTTAACTGGGTTATAGATACTCTTAACTACGTATACCCTTAACAAGGTGTTGTAATGCTCCTAATAGGGTATATCTTATTATTGCACTATTGAGATTTGTGGGTGAAATTATCACTATGGTTTTCCACTCTAACAAGGGTTTCCACACTAAAATATTGGTGTCTTTGTGTTGAGTTTTTGGATGTATTCTTTGTTATGTTTTTATGTTACATTTAGCTTTGCATGTTGGTTACTTTGGAAGTTGATGAAAAGATTTTGTAGATTTGTAGTTGCACTAATTCATTCCTCTCATTGCCTTATAACATTATAAGATAGCACTTGAATTGTCACAATTAATAGTAATAGGATCATTAATAATCACTCTTTTATCTTTCATTATTTTCTTCATCCACATTAATTGTGTATAATTAGTAGAAGCAAAAAAATATTCAACTTCAACAGTAGATTGTGATATATAATTTTATTTCTTACTTGCCAATGAAAATAGTCTCTTACCCAAAAATAATTCTCCACCACTTGTGCTCTTTCTATCATTCACATTACCTACCCAATTTGTATCAGTAAGCGCACTCAATGTAAAATAATCATATTTTCCATACCATAAGCCATAATCAATTACCCCTTTCATGTATCTTAATATTCTCTTAACAACAAAAACATGGGATTCCTTCGGTTCTTCTTGAAATATAGAAACAATGAAAACAACATTCATAATGTCTGGTATGGTTTGTGTCAAGTATAGTAACCCATCGATCATAGATTTGTATCTTATCTGATTTTCATTAGGTGTATCATCAATCTTTGTTAATTTACAACCAATAATCATAGGAGTGCCAATAGGTTTTGAATCATCCATACCTAATTTCTTCAATAACTCTTTCACATACTTAGACTAAGATATGAAAATACCATTATCATTTTGTGTAATCTGTGGTCCAAGGAAAAATTTCATCTCACCTATCATAGACATCTAAAATTCTTTCTGAATCTCATCATAAAATTCCTTACTCAAATTTTCATTTCCACCAATAATAATATCATCCACAAAGACTTCAACAATTAATATGTTATCATGATCAATTTTAAAATACAAATTACTATTGGCAGTACCTTTACTGAAACCAAGTGTCAGTAAATCATTATCCAATCTCGCATGCCAAGATTTAGGAGCTTGTTTCAATCTATAAAGTGCTTTCTTCAATCTCCAAACCATATTATCTTCATCGATCAAGTGAAAACCATCTGGTTTCTCAATGTATACTTCCTCTTCCAATTTTCCATTCAATAATGTAGACTTAACATGTATCTAATATACCTTAAAATCTCTATAACTAGCATATGCAAGAAACATCCTAACAACTTTAATTATAATAGTAGAAGAAAAGGTCTCCTCAAATTCAATACCTTCCATATGTGAGTATCCCTTGCAAACAAGTCTAGATTTATTCCAAAAAAATTCACCTTCTTCATTGAATTTATTTTTGAAAACCCATTTAATACCAATCACATTCTTTTCCTTTGGTATAGGAACAAGAATCCATGTCTTATTTTTTTTTCAATCTGTTCTAACTATTCTTCCATTGCTTTAACCCAAATATCATCTTTACATGCTTCATCAACATCTTTAGGCTCAATCTTAGGAATCAAAAGAAATTTACTTCTAGAAATTCTTCCTCTAGTATAAATGCCTTGATTCATATCACTAATAATCTGGTTATTTAAATGATTTATCTTTGCATATCTAGGAGTCTTTGGATTTTTTTTTGTAGCAAACTCTTGTGTTTCCACTTCATTTTGTTCTACCCGTCCATTTTGTTTTTTATTCTTGTTTTTATTATGTGCTTTAACAATTTGACTCTCTTCTTCATTATATGATTCATATATGCAAGATCTGACCTATTTCTAAAAAAATTCATCCACTCTAACATTTGCACTTTCAATTACTTTCTTCAACCTAAGGTTATAACATTTATATGATTTTATTTTTGTAAAATAACCAAGAAATATTCCCTCATCAAATCTAGGGATAAACTTCCCTAGGTCTTCATCTATTTTGATATAACATTTAATTTTGAAAATTCTAAAATATTTTACTGTAGGAATATGATGGGTACTCAGGATCCTTCTCTACAGAGTCATCTTGACTCTTCCCTAAGGTCTCTCTCCTAGACCCCCTAGGGTACTCTTTGTTGGTTGTATTTCTAGTGTTAGCAGTTTCCCTGGTTCCCTATCTTTTTCTCTGTGATCTGGTGTCTTCAAGTTAGTTGTTTTTCATTCCTTGTGGCCTTGCATGTGTTCAGTTTTCAGGTTTTCAAGTCTAAAATTTAACTCAATTTGCGAAACCCTGAAAACCCTAGGCTTTCCAAGAATTAAACGTTGAAAAAACAAACCTTAGGTCATGGTGCTTCTGTTTCGTTGTTACTTTTCCTATCCACTTAAGGCATGTGTTTGAATAAAGTCACCTCATCGTGTTACTCCAACTAAATATTCCTTATGCCTTCCCGACTTCGCATTTTCCTTTTGTCTCGTAGTCTCATTCAAATTCAACATATTCTCTTGGCATTACGAGACTCAGTGGTTCCTTCATGTCGGGCGGTCGCAGGATAACTATGTTATAAAGTTTTATGAGGAAGGGACCCACTTCTTAGTCAGGTAGTCGTAGGAAATTCTCAACAGTTATCAAAATGTCTTCAGACTTCGCGATTACCTTATGTCGCTTTATCGCCAAATGAATCAACATAAAAAGTTAAGCAAGGCTTTCAGTCGTGAGGTCTCCTGAAAGAATGGTGGTTAAGAGATTTTCTTTAGACTTCACGACTGACCGTCTGTGGTTTGCAGTGAAGTATAGTCGGGATGTCGCCAGACAGGATGATGACTCAGTTTTCCATTGTAAAGAAAGTCAACAAATGAATCAGTGACATGTGTCATAAGGCGAGTGGATGTTAAGGTTCTATCGCATAGTCGCTAGAAGTAGAAAATGGACTCAGTGACAACGAGACTAAGTGCTTTCCTTTCAGTCATGGTGTTTGAGCAGGATTTAAGGGTATGCACAAATATTCGGCGATTATGCGACAGCCGTAGGATGGAGAAATCAGAGGATCTGACGGTGGTCACGTAGTCTGGAAAGAAAAGTGCCCAAAGTGAAAATTCCTCCTGACTTGGCGATTAAGGTATGTCGCATGGTCATCAGAAGTGAAAAGGGGCACATATAACCTGTTTAGGTAAAATTAAACACCTAGGACTTCTATTCTGCGATCGGGCGACTAGCTGTGGTCGCATAGTCTTGACATGGAATAGAAACACTCAGTGACTAGAAGATAACCATAAGAAGTTAAGCGCAATGGTTAGTCGCAAGGTCTCAAAAAGGATGATGCGTTAATATTAACTGTGTGCGACTATGATTTCAGTTGGGTCACGTGATTGCCAGATGGTGATTTGGGTTAGCCAGAAGTAAGAAAATGCATTGTCGCTATGTCTCCAGACAAACCATGGGTTAGTGACTGAGGCCCACGATGAAGAGACTTTATGAGGTCGTGCATTCGCCAGATTCCCAAAATCTAAAAAATGGCTGCAGTTTTTGATATGACAGTATGAATCGCTCGGTAACCAATCACAGGCTTGCATTTTGATTACTGCGCAAAAAGAGTAGTTGAGATGTAAGACAGTTAACAAATCACAGTGTGACATGTTAGCTCTTTTAAATGTTATATGATTTTTCCGAGGATTCATTTTTTGAAAATTTGATTTCCTCTCAACTTCATGCAACTACGGCTAGGTTTTTGTTCAAGTTCACAGCATGTCAAATTAATGGCAGAACTGATGCTTTCTGATTATGAGCTGCGTACTCTGAATGATGGCTATAAGGAGTTGATGGTGCATTCATTTTCAGTCACCGTGCTTTCATTTTTCAGAGCCCAAGTTGCTAGGTTTTCAGAAGAAATAAATATTTTGTGCTCAGTTTATAGTGTTTCCAGATTTGATAAAAGGATTCTAAGTCTCAGAAAATTGTGCATAGAATAGTCAGCTAGTCTCTGAGATAGATTTGTTTCAATATCAGTAAGGAGTAAGAGATTTAGGGTGTTTCAAGCATGAGTGGGGCTATGATTTTTTCTTCCACAAGTGGAGGAACTGAAGAGGAATAGAAGGGAAAGGTGATTTTTTTTGATAAATTCCTCTGTCTCCTACCTGGTTCAACACAGAATAAGAAATCTAATGCTAATGTTATCCTTGATGAGTACAAGGACATTCGAGATGCTGTGACTCTAGGCACAACAGGTTTCTCCCTTTTCAATTATTTCTATAAGAATTCTAATAAGCCCATCCCAGTATCAAACCCTTGGACCTGTGGTTTGGCTAGGTTACTTGTTCCTGATGTCTTCCTAGATGTAGACCTATTCTTAGACTTAGCCAATCACAATGATGTTTTGACAAAGACCATCAAAAGGGATGATGGCACTGCCCTTTTAATTTTGAATAGAAACTCATTCATGCAGGCTTTTGGCTTATTTAGCACCATGTCTACTAAAATTGACATGACAAGGCA
>MU224425.1:1000475-1046021 GCA_018584345.1 Thuja plicata
ATCATAGACCAAATTAGGAAACAGCCAGATCTCAAAATGGCTAGTGAGGTCCAGATGGGAGATATGATAAAAGGATTTGGGTATAGCCCAAAATCTCAGGCTTTTGCAATGTGGAGCCTAAGCCCAACAGACCAAAAGCCCCAATTAGTAAATATCCAAGAGAATATGGTGGGCAATAAAATGGTGTGGTCTGTACAAAATACAGGAAACTTAAAAATCTCTCAAATTATGACACACTGGGCTCATCTGAATGAAGACAAGACCAGAAAATTGTCTGAAAGGTATAGTACTTTGTTGGAAGAAACAAGTGCCTTGTCTAAGGACAGGGATATGTGCCACATACAACTGTACCAGTGGAATTAGATGATCAAGACATTAACAGAAGAGTTAGAAGCAAATCCTGAGGTGGTATATGTACCTGTACAACCACCACCAATGCAAATTGAGGATGAAGCCTTCAAAGCAGAGACTGATATCAACAAGTTCCTACTTGATGTCAAAAACATCACTGATGCTAGATGGGACAGACAAAAGGTGCAGGTATAGAGTACTCAAGATTTCAAGTGGCCATCAGACGATGAGGTGAAAGCTTGGGAAGTGATGACTACACCAAAGAAAAAGAAGCCTGTAGTAGAAGAAGAAATCTTGGATGATGAGTAAGGTGAACACTTGGCACTGCACTGTTCAAGACAAGAGGGATAGTTATTGCAAAAAGATAATGTAGGAGAGTATGCAAGTACATCTATCTAGACTCAACATAAATACTACCAGCTACCTTCTATATCAATCTGATTGCAGTCGCCAGATCGGGAGAAGCAACCAAGAATATCTGTTATATCTTTTTGACTTGGTCTTTCTACCGCTTTCTCTCTCTTTATTTTTGTCTCTCTTGTAACTTTAGGGTTAGGTTTTTTTTGACCATCCGAAGCTTGTTGCATCCTTAAAGGATTCCAAGATGGTCAAAAAACCTATATATAGAAAAAAAGAGTTGTAATTAAAAAAGGTTTTGGATGTTGGAGTCTTTTGGAAAAGGAGATAATACATTGCAAAATTCAGATGTTGTAAACTTCTGTCTATCTTTTAAAGTTGTATAATCTTTCATGTATGGAAATCTGGATCATATAAATAATATACGGTGCAATTCTACTCTCTTCCATTGCTGTCTCTTTATTCTCTGTGTATGCTCTTTTATGTTAAGTTTACAAGGTATTCTAAAGCATTTTAGTTATTAGGTAACTATCTGATTACTTGTAAGTTTCTTTTAAGGAAAGAACTAATTTTTATTTGTATTTTCAGGGAGAATACTGCTTTGTTTAAGGATTTGATACAATAGTTTTGAGGTGATAGGGTAACTTGTAAGGCAACTTATCTAAATTGCATGTGAGTTGTAAGGCAACCTGCTGTATTTTGTTTCTATGAAATCTTAGCTTATTTGATTCTATAGCCCAAAGGACAGACACTGGTCTAGGAGTTAGTCTGATAACTATCTTTGTCCAAGTTATTTCAAGGTATCAAAATTAATTTAATCAAAATATTTTTGTTACTAAGAATAAATGAGCTGAACTCAGTAAGGACCTATGTCAGCAGGACAGTGTCCATTTTAGTGATTCCTTGGAGAGTGAATCATTAGGTTATCCCTCCTATAAGAAAGGGAAGAAGGATGAAAATCCTTGTATCACTGGTATTTTCTATATTTACAATCATAGTCTGTATGGTTAAATCTTGCATCTGGTTATGCTTGGTCATTTGCAAGGTGATTTATAAGTTGGTTTAACAAAGATACATAGCAAATCAGTGTCCACACTATAACATATTGTGTAAACAATAATCATAAAAGGTAAAACCTACCTGAGTATATGTGGAGCTCAAAAACAAAGAAGGATCTTATCCAATCCTTAGCAATTAGGCTTTTATTGTCTCTGAATCAATATTAGAAGGCAGGGTGTTCAAGTAGTTATTTCAAACACTGTGATTCATACAAGAAAAATCCCTAACACTCTCAACCCTATTCTGAGGTAAGTCACTAAGAACTTCACCTTTTTCTCAAAACCTAGTTCCCAGCAACAAGTTATTCTTCCATACTCTTTGAACCTACAAGGGTAGATTCATTCTTTCTCACTTTCTTCCCTAGCCAGACAATTACCAAGCTTGCTTAGGGTAAGAACTCCAAAATCATGACTGCCACTTCTTCTACCAAAACCAAAAAGAAAACTATATACAAGGGCTCCCCTCGAATTCCATCCAGGCACATGGTTTTCACCATGGGTTCAAGAACCTCGAGGATCCATTCAATATTTACAACCTAGAACAGGCCAAGAACTTACAACTTTTGAAACAAAAAAAAAAGATTAACCTACTTGCACACAGAGTAAACAACAATACTTGAAAATAAATAAACACACAATGTGCAAATTTTCATTAACTGGAAAATAAGAAAAACCATACAAAAAATATCCAACTCTTTCCACACTCTCTCGAAATGAAGCTTGGGAGATCTTAAATAATCTTTCCATAATTAGAACAGACTTAACTATCCATTCAATTCAAAATCATCTTTTAAGGAACCATTACAACTGACCATACTGTTCATTAAAGACAAAAGCCACTTTTCTTGGGTTGTTGTAACTGAATGTACAGAGCATTAGCAGAACATATCAAGCATTAGTACTGAGCACCAGTACCAAGCATCAGTATCGAGCACCATCAATACCTATCACATCAGTACCAATCACCATCCATATGGAGCACCATTAGTATTGAGCACTATCAGTATCAAGAAACATCAGTATCAAGTACTAGTACCGAGCAATAGTACCGAGCATTAGTACTTAGCATTTTATCTTAGTGAATTTTCACTTTCTAAGGTTCCTAATTCCTTGGTTGGATTCCCACAGGCTTACAAACTACCTCTATAATATGTGAATAGCCTAAAAAAATACATCTAAGAAAATAGGGTGTTTATTCACTAATTTAACCCATTTTTCACTCAGTCATTACAAGATTGAATGAACAAACACCTTACAAACCAACTTAAAATACAAAATATTTCTAAGGGCATTTGACCCTAATTGGTCCTGCACCATACTCCCCCAAATAAGAGAAATCAACTTCTAGGTGATTGGATCAAATTAGGGTCGATGCCTAACTTCTTGAACGTTGTTTCCTGGACCCATGTAGCTTCAAAATTAGCCTGTCCTTTCCATTTGACTGGATGGTCCATGTAGGTTTTTTTTCCTAGTCTTCTTAGCAACTCTTGAGTTCAAAATCTTCTCTACCTTTGGATTTGGAGTAACTGGAAGTTTTAGTTCTTTAAGATCATGTGTATCAGCTGCTAGATTAGTACCTCCTTCTAGAATTGGTCCCTTATAGGACATATGATCTACCACATTAAAAACTAGAGATAACCCTATATCAGTAGGAAGGTCAACTTTGTAAGTATTAGACCCATACTTTTCTAGAATTGTACAAGGGCCTATCTTCCTCATCTGAAGCTTACTTGGGACACCTTTTTGTAGTCTTTCTTTTTTTAGGTGCACCATGACTAAATCTCCAACTTGGAACTGAACATCTCTTTTCTTTTCATCTACCTTCTTCTTGGTGTGAGTTGTACTCTCCACTAAAGTATTCTTCACAATATCATGGACTTCTTTCATGGATTGAGAAAAATATTTAGCATAACCACTCTTCTCTACATTTCTTCCAAGATCCCTGAGTTCACATATACCCCTAAGATGAATCCCATACACTTTCAAAAGGGCTATTTCCAGTGGATCTGTTGACTATTTCATTATAGGAAAATTCTGCCTGAGAAAGTAATTGATCCTATGATTGTCCATATTCTTTTTGTGAGGCATCTCAAAATATTTCCTAATCTTTGGTTCACCACCTCGGTTTGACCATCAGTCTGTGGATGATATGCCAAGCTAAATAAAAGATTTGTACCAAGATTATGCCATAAGGTTTTCCAAAAATGACTCATAAACTTAGAGTCCCTGTCTGATACAATCCTTAAGGATAATCCATGTATCCTTACTTCTTCTCTAAAGAAGAGATTGGCTATATAACATGCATCATGGGTAGTTTTGCATGGAAAAAAGTGACCCATCTTGCTAAATTTGTCCACAATCACCAATATACTATCCATTCCCAACTTGGTCTTAGGAATTCCAACCACAAAATCCATACTAAAGCACTCCCAAGGTCTATTTAGGATTGGAAGTGGTTGATATAATCCTTCATTGGATGAAGGCCCCTTATCCTTTTGACAGACTATACAAGTCTCTACATACCTCTAGACATCCCTGCTCATTCTTGGCCAATAATAATACTGTTGTACCAACTCTAAAGTTCTATGAACCTCAAAATGTCCACTTAATGAACCATTATGCTTCTCTTGCATTAAATTATCCCTCATTGAACCTCTTGGTACATAGAGTTGTCCTCCTTTAAATAGAATACCTTCTTGGAGGGTGAAATGAGAATACTCACTATGAAAGTGGTTTTGAAAATCTTGACATACCATGTAGGCTACTAAAAAGTCCTCATCTGGTGGATACAAATCCTTGAAGCTCTCTATGATAATGCTTCTTAACTAAATTTCTTTCACTATGAGAAATCTTCTACTCAATTAATCTGCCACCTTATTCTAAACTCGCTTTTTGTGCTTGATGGTGAAGGTATAGTCTTGGATATATTCCACCCACTTCAAATGCTTATGGCTTAGTTTATCCTATGAATTCAAAAAACTTAAAGCCTGACTGTCAGTAAAGACTAAAAATTCTTTAGGAAGGAGATAATTTATCCACTTCCTTAGTGCTTTTACCAATGCATATAATTCTAAATCATATGATGAGTACTTCTTTGCATCACTAAGTTTTTCATTGTGAAAAGCTACTGGTTTTCCCTCTTGATTACAAATTGCACCTATAACAATATTACTAGCATCACATATCATAGTAAACAACTTGTCAAAACTAGGAAGTGTCAGCATAGGTTGGGTTGCTATACTTCTCTTCAAATTCTCAAATCCCTTATTAGCCAGCTCATTCCATTGCAATTTTTATTTCATACCTCCTTTTATGGTATCCAAAATAGGTGCACTGATTTCACTAAGCTATCTGATAAAATTCCTATAGAACTGTGCTAATCCATGGAAGCTCCTTACTTATGTGGCTAACATATGTGTAGGACAATTCAAGATTGCTTCCACCTTCCTTGTATCCATATTCAAGTTACCCTCTGAGATAACAAAACCCAAGTATACTAACTCTTGATTAATGAACTCACTCTTCTCTAAGTTGATTGTCAACTTCTCCTCATGCAGTATTTGTATTACCATTTACAGATGTTTGAGATGATCCTCCTTGGTTTTACTAAATACTAAAATGTCATCTAAGTACACCACAACCCATTTTCAAATGAAGTCCTTCAACACTTAATTCACTAACCTCATAAATGTGCTTGGGGCATTGGATAACCCAAAAGGAATAACAAGCCACTCATAGAGTCCCTCGCTACTCTTAAAAGAATTTTTCCACTCATCTCCACATTTTATACTTATCTGATGATACCCACTCTTAAGATCTATTTTATGAACTATAACTGATTGAATATTTGAAGATGTTAAGTTGATGATCACTGAGACACAAAAATTTAATGCAAGACATTAAATCAGTTAATGTATTGAATTGTCATTGATGTCAACTTGATATAATCTGTACGGTCATGTATATACTGCTAAAGACTTCAAAGAGCCAATGAATGAAAAGCTATGCTATCAGTAATGCATAAAATTTAAGTATTCACAAAGTGACTATATACACCGACAGAGTGCACACCGACGGATAGAGTAAACCAATGAGAGCAAAGTCACAGTGTTACTCGACGAGAAAAAGCACAGCATTACCAATGAGCAAAGCCATAGTGTTAACCAAGGAGCAAAGCATAGTGTAACCTGACGGACAAAATTATAGTGTTTCCTGATGGATAGACAACACCGATGGATGGAGATCCCAAAGACAACTAAATTCTCACTAATGGAACAATCAGTTACCACCGATGACTAACTGAAGTATTGACTGACAAAAAAAAGAGTTTAGAAATGACAAAAGGCTTAGCTATCAAGAGATAAATATAGACTTAACTGGTAATTATCATTTTTTTAATTGACAAGATAAAGCCAGAGATAAGTAAAGGATTTAAATTTGTTTTGTCCATTTGGAAAGAAGATCTCTAGGAGATAAAAAAAGAGTTTTTCTATAAATCTAATTGGCGATAATTGTGGATCACGCCAAGATCAAGAAAGCCAAGAAAAAATGAAATCATGTCTATATAAGAGACAAGCTAATTCAATGTGAATTAAGGGGAGTGATAAGAGAATAGATGCTAAAGAGATTCTGAAGGAGAAGAAAGTCTTCATTCAGACCTCATCAATCAAGTTGAAGAAAGAGCTAAATTCTGTAGGCACCGACAAATAGTGATACAACATCACAAAGGAGAGCAGTGTAGAGAAAAGCTATTGAATTGATAACATTGATTAGAAAGGTAATGTACTTACAATAGATCAGAAAATCTGAAATTCTAGTTGTATATGTGAACAAATCAATTTACTGTTTCAATTTAACCATTGAAGCATCAAAATTCTCTTAACCGAGGAGGACTTAAAAGTATTTTCTAATTGAGATACATCCCAAGGAGTATCAAAAAGTTTGATCATACAAAGTAGCATTGGATATGCCCGATACCTATTGACATGCCAAGTGAGTGTTTGATCAAGGATGGTAGCATTAGATGCCAGATACTAAGTGACAAACTATTTATTTAAATCCTCTAACAAGGTCACACCTAACAGTGTGTTTGTAACCTTTAATAGGGTTGTCTCTTCACTGAGCTCACTTCAGAAGAGTGAAAATTTGGGTTACTGGTCCCAATGGTTTTTCCCTTAATAGGGTTTCCACATTAAAAATCCATGTGTAAATGTGTTTGTGAGTCATTATTTTATTGTTTTGCATTTCACATAAGTAAATCTAGATTGATCGGTATAAACTAGTTATTTACTGTATATCGGTAAACAGAAAGACTGATAATCGGTAAAAGTAAGAATAAGGTTTGAAAGAGTAATCCAAGCAATAGTTATTTGTCATTAATATTTCAAGGCAATCATCTTGTAGGAATGAAGATAACTAGAGGCTTATAAATGTGGTAATAAGTTTTTGGGCTGATTTAAGGATTAATTTTTTGAGGCTACTGATTCACCCCCCCCTCTCAGTTATTATAAAAATTGGTATCAGAGCTTGTGTGATTAGAAGGAAGGTTTCAAGACCTAAGCTAAAGATCACAAGATGAACAGATGAGATGTTCCCAAGTTCAACAAAGACAACTTTGCTTCATGGAAAAGCAGAATAAGACTCCACTTATTATGTATTGGAAATGATGTTACTCAATACTTAGATACTGAATATGTGTTGCCCACAGGAGCACTCACAGTTGAAAAAATGAGAGAGAAGCATGAGCACAACTTCATGATAATAGAGCTTGCTTCCTCACTCTCTGAAGCTGAATTTGAAGATGTCAAAACATGCACAACTGCAAAGCAGATGTGAGATAAATTGAATTGGTGGTGATATAAATGTTCTGAGAGCCAAGGCAGAAAGCCTTAGAGGAAAGTTTGATGATCTCAGAATGAAAGAAGGTGAAAACATCACATAGTACAAAACAAGAATAAAATAGGTAGTCAATGTTATCTGAGGAGTTGGAGGTGTACTAGATGAAGAGACAGTGGTAAGTAAAATTATAAGAACCTTACTACCTACTTATGCTATTAGAGTATCTGCCATACAAGAAATGAAAGTAGTAGAAAATATCAATGTTACTCTAGATAGTTTGATTGGAAGAGTGATTTCATTTGAGATGAATAACTTTGATAATATTGTCTTACCAGACATAGATTCTACATTCAAATCTTGTTTGAGAATAAGTAAATCAAGTCATAAACACACTATGAGCAAATATAGTGAAAGTGAAAGTGAAGAAGAAGATCTTGATGAAATTGAAGCACTTATGGCTAGAAGAATGCAGAGAGGCAAAGTTAAATACAAAGGTAAATTACCACTTGTATGTTTTAATTGTAAAGATATTGGACACTTTGTTTCAAGATGTCCTAACAGATGAAAAGATGACAAAAGTAATGACAGATCATTTGAAAATAAGTTTGACAGAGGTGATAACCGAGATTAGAGAAGCAGCCAAAAATTAGAAAGAAGAGATACCTGAGACTACTAGGACAAAGGAAAGAAGGGAATTTACCTAGCTACATGCAAAGATGAAGATATTGGAACCAAATATGATGAATACATCAAGATGGTGTTTGTGGCAGTAAAAGAGGATTCAGATGAAGATGAAAGGTATGTAGAAACTACACTCATATCTAAAGTTAGCAAGAATGATATTTGGATCATAGATAGTGGCTGCACTCACCACATGACTAGTGACATAGAAAAGTTTAATTCTTTTGAGTATTATAATGGTGGTACAGTAAGAATGGGTAATGACACACCTTGTCCAGTTGAAGGTAAAGCAACTATAATGTTGAATAACCTGATAAAATGTGAAAATGCTTATTGGGTGAAAGGATTGAATTATAATCTATTGAGTGTTTCTCAGCTGAATAATTTAGGTCACCAAGTAGCATTTGAGTTCATAAGAAGGCAAAGATCTTCAATGAATCAGGAAGATTGATCGAAACTGGTGAACAGACCAAAGGTAACTTATTCTATCTAAATGATACTGACACCACTTGCTTAATGGCTAGAAATGAAGACATATGGTTGTGGCATAAAATATTGTTTCATGTAATTTTTGACAACATGATAAAGATAAGCAAAAAGAGAAATGTAAGAGGCTTACCGAGCATGTCAAAGCTAGACAATATCATGTGCAAAATTTTTCAAAAAGGTAAGATAAAAAAGTCCAGTTTCAAAAGAAAAACCCATACATCTAATGCTCTTCTAGAATTAGTCCATACTGATCTATGTGGACCCATGAGGACAAAGAGTTACTATGATGATAGATATTTCATTCTCTTTGTTGATGATTACTCTAAAATGATAAAAGTTATGTTTCTAAAAGATAAATTAGAAGCATTCAAGATGTTTAAATGGTACAAAGAAATGGTAGAAAAACAAAGTGTTAAGGAATTGAAATGCTTAAGATCAGATAGAGGGAGAAATTTTTTTTTAGATGAATTCACTAAATTTTGCAATGAGCATGGAATCAAAAGATAGGTCTCTGCACTGAGAACACCACAAAAAAATGGAATTGTTGAAAGAAGGAACACATCCATTGTTGATTGTCAAAGGACACTGATGATAGAGAAAGCCATCACCCAAATATTTTGGAGGGAAGCTATCAATACTACTATTTACACATTGAACAGAGTACAATTGAAGAAAGACACCAAGAATACACCCTATGAGCTATGGTATGGTTACTCATCCAATGTAAGTTACTTCAAGATCTTTGGTAGTCAGTGTTATATCTTAAAAGAGGATAGAAATGGAAAGATTGACTCCAAAAGTGATGAAGGTATCTTTCTAGGGTATTCCACCAAGAGCAAGGCTTATAAATGTCTCAATAAAGCCTCTAACAAAATTGTTGAAAGTGCAAAGGTAAAGATAGATGAATTCGTAGAGAAGAATGAAAAGGAAAGCACAAAAGAACCAAAGGACTACAACAGGTTTTTTTACAATGAAGAACCTAAAACTCTACCCAAACAACAATGTATAGCTCCCGAGCAACATGATATTGCAACTGATCATCAGGCTACAAATACTGAAAATTAGGATATTGCTCAAGATGATGTACTGAGCGATGGAGATCAGAATGAAGGAAAAAATGATGATCAAGATGATAGACAAAGAATTAAACCTATACTTGCTAAGTATGTCAGAAGGAACCATCCATAGAACTAGATCATAGGAGACAAGAAGGCTGGTATGAGAACCAGAAGTAAGTCTCTAAACACAAGATGTCTAATTTGTGATTTTGAGCCAAAATTTGTCAATGCTACACTTGATAATGAGGAATGGATTAGTGCTATGAATGAATAAATTGAGAAGATTGAGAAAAACAAGACATGGACACTTGTACCGAGACCAAATGACAAGAATGTCATCTGTACCAAATGGATATTCATAAATAAGCTGAATGAGAATGGAGAAGTCACTAAAAGAAAAGAAAGACTAGTATGCAAGGGGTATGCACAAGAAGAAGGGATTGACTATGGAGAAACCTTTGCACCCATTGCTAGGCTAGAAGGAGTGAGAATATTACTTGCTTATGCCAAATTTAAAGGATGCAAGGTATACCAGATGGATGTCAAGTCTGCATTCCTAAATGGAATACTTGAGCAAGAGGTATACATTGAGCAACCAGAAGGGTTTGTTGATCCAGACAAGAGGAACATAGTATGTAGATTACACAAATACTTGTATGGATTGAAACAAGCACCGAAAGCCTGGTATGAAAGACTTCATTCATATCTCATAAGTATTGGATTTGTAAGAACTAGTTAAAATAGTAATCTTTATTTGGAGGAAGATACTGATGCTAACATTTTGATTACTAAAATATTTGTTGATGACATCATATTTAGAGGCAATAATCTGCTATGCAAATCATTTGCAAATGAAATGAGCAAAGAGCTTGAGATGTATATGTTTGGAGAGATCAAATACTTTCTTGGTCTACAGATCATGCAAAAAGATGAAAGAATTTTCATTACACAATCCAAATACATCAAGGAAGTGTTGAAAATATTCAAGATGGAAGATTCCAAGCTAGTTGGAACGCCGATGGCAACTGGATATAAGCTTAAAAAGGAGGACAAGTCACCTAAGGTAAATTAGACTTTGTATAGATCAATGATTGGCAAACTCATGTATGTTGCACATACTAGACCAGATATTTCACATATAGTAGGAATAGTTGCAAGATGTTTTGCTAATCCCAGGAAATCACATATGAATGCTGTGAAAAGAAACCTAAGATATCTGAAGAATACCGAGGACTATGGCTTATGGTATAGAAGAGAAGGAAAATTTGAATTTAAGGTCTTTACCGATGCTGATTGGGCTGGAAACATTGATGACCAAAAGAGATTAACTAGAGGAGCATTCTTTTTGGGTGACATACTTGTCACATGGATCAACAAGAAGCAAGGATGCATCTATTAGTCTACTCCAGAAGCACAGTATGGTGTTGCTGCTGCAAACTACTCAAATATTGCATGGATCAAACAGTTACTGGAAGGTATGAATATGAAAATTCTTGAACCAGTAATTATCTATTGTGATAATACCAGTGCAATTAACATTTCCAAGAATCCAGTCATGCATTCTAAGACAAAGCATATTGCTATCAAGTATCATTATTTGAGAGAACAAATTCAAGAAAAGGAGGTGATACTTGAGTATGTTCAATCAAAGGAACAATTAGCCGATATCTTCACCAAGCCACTACTCAATGATATATTTGAGTACTTGAGAAAGAGACTAGGGGTTAGACCCTTGTCTACTGGTCAGTAAGATGAATAGAAGGCTACATCAGCCTACATATTATCAGAATATCATTCATGTTGATGCAAGTAAAGAGATGGAATTCAAAGATACATCTATACACAACAAGGTATTTATCTAGTCCAAGCACCAGAGTTGTTGTATTGTTGATGGATTGGGAAATTCAAGGAATATATTAAATGGATAAAAAGTATTGTTTCGCATTACTGTCAAATATTTGTTTGACATTATTGTCAAAGGGAGAGATTATATCCATTAGCACATTATCCAAAGGGAGAAATGTAACCAGAAAGGGAGAGTAAATACAAAGGGAGAGAGTTTGACACAAGAAGAGAACACATCACATCAGAAGAAGAAATATTCTACATCTATCCAGTGAAGGGATTGAAGACAAAAAGAGAGCTGCAAGAATCCAATCTAAGCTATGTGAACTTATCGAAAACCAGATATTTGTATCGGTTATAGTACATAAGATTGGTAGTTTGATGAAATTCAACTGTTATATTTCATATTGTGTTAGTGATAATATAGTGTGATAATGTAGTGTGTTGCCATAAATTCCAAAGGGAGAGATTAATGAACTATAACTGATTGAATCTTTGAAGATGTTAAGTTAATGATCACCGAGACACATAAAGTTAATGAAAGATATTAAATCACTTAATGTATTGTATTGTCATCGATGTCAAATTGATATAATCTATATGGTCATGTACATACTGCTAAAGACTTCAAAGAACCAATGAGTCAAAGGCTATGCTATCAGTAATGCATAAGTATTCACAAAGTGACTATATACACCGATGGAGTGCACACTGATGGACAAAGTAAACCAAAGAGAGAAAAGTCATAGTGTTACCTGACGAGAAAAAGCACAACATTATTGATGAGAAAATTCACAGTGTTAACCAATGAGAAAAGCACAATGTAACCCGAGAGATAGAATTACAGTGTTGCCCAATGGATAGACAACATCGACGAATGGAGATCTCAAAGACAACTGAAGTCTCACCAATGGAATATTCAGTTGTCACTGACAAATAACTGAAGTATTGAATAACAGAATAAAGAGTTTAGAAATGACAAAAGGCTTAGCTATCAAGAGCCAAATATAGACATAACTGGTAACTATCATTGTTTTAATTGACAAGATAAAGCCAGAGATAAGTAAAGGATTTAAATTTTTTTTGTCTAGTTGGCAAGAAGATCTCTACGAGATAAAATTGGAGTTTTTATTTAAATCTAATTAGTGAGAATTGTGGATCACGCCAAGATCAAGAAAGGCAAGAAATGGTGAAATCATGTCTATATAAGAGACAAGCTAATTAAATGTGAATTAAGGGGAGTGACAAGAGAATAGATGTTGAAGAGATTCTAAAGGAGAAGAAAGTCTTCATTCATACCTGATCAATCAAGCTGAGGAAAGAGATAAATTCTGCACACACTAACACATAGTGATACAACATCACAGAGAAGAACAATGTGGATCAAAGGTATTGAAATGAGAATATTGATCAGAAAGGTAATGTACTTACAATAGATCTGAAAATATTCAATTCTAGTTGTATATGTGAACAAATCAATTTACTATTTCAATTTAACCATTGAAGCATCAAGTCTCTTAACCAAGTAGGACTTAAAAATATTTTCTAATTGAGATACATCCCAAGGAGTATCAAAAAGTTTGATCATACAAAGTAGCATTGGATATGCCCGATACCTATTGATAGGCCAAGTGAGTGTTTGATCAAGGATGGTAGCATTAGATGCCAGATACTAAGTGACAAACTATTCATTTAAATCCTCTAACAAGGTCACACCTAACAGTATGTTTGTAACCTTTAATAGGGTTGGCTCTTCACCGAGCTCACTACATAAGAGTGAAAATTTGAGTTACCAGTCCCAGTGGTTTTTCTCTTAACAGGGTTTCCACATTAAAAATCCATGTTTCAATGTGTTTATGAGTCATTACTTTATTGTTTTGCATTTCACATTAGTAAATATGGATTGATCGATATACACTAGTTATTTACTGTATTTTGGTAAATAGAAAGACTACTAATCCGTAAAAGTAAGAATAAGGTTTGAAAGAGTAATCCGAGTAGTAGTTATTTGTTTTTAATATTTCAAGGCAATCATCTTGTAGTAATGAAGATAACTAGAGACTTATATATGTTGTAATAAGTTTGTGGGTTGATTTAAGGATTAATTTTTGAGGCCACTGATTCACCCCCTCCCCTATCAGTTATTCTAACACTATTTTGGAAAAATACTTAGCTCCCCCTAAAAAATCCATTAAAGCTTCTATCCTAGGGATCAGGAATCTATACCAGATAGTAATCCTATTTATGGCCCTGGAATTTATACACAACCTCCAAGTACCACCCTTATTTTGGGATAGGACTATGGGAACAAAACATGGACTTATGCTCTTTCTAATTAACCCTTGATCTATTAGCTCTTGAATTTGGCTAGTAATTTCTGCATTTTGTTGTGGGGTCATTTTATAAGCAACTTTTTTTGGAAGTGAGGTTCTTGGGATGAAGTCAATATGATGAATAATAGACCTCTCATGTGGTAGCTTAGTTGGTTGACCATCACTAACTATGTCTTGGTATTTAGTTAACAACTCTTTGATTTCTAAAGGTAACTCTTCCTTCTTATTTTCTTGTCATCCTTTGGATTTAGAACCAAAGCAAAGCCCACTCCATTTTCTTCCTCTAGTTTCTTTAAGAATTATTTCTCACCTACCAATAGTATGTTAGGACCCCTTTTCTTCACTTCACCTCCTTCCAAGATTGACTATATCTTGAAATTCACTCCATATTTCTTAAAGGAATAGGATTTCTTAGCTCCGTCATGCACTGCGGCTATATCAAACTGCTAAGGTCTACCCAAAAATATATGAAAAGCATCCATGGGAAATACATCACACAAAAATTGGTCCTTATACCTTCCTATGGAAAATTCCACCTAATTTTTCTCATTTACTAATACATGTTGATATTTGTTCAACTAGGTAACTCTGTAATGGTTAATATGAGGAATATTTTTCAATTTTAACTTTTCAATAGCCTCCATAGAAACTATGTTATTAGTAGAACCAGAATATATGATAACTTTACAAACCTTACCTAGTACCTTGCATTTGAATTAAAACAAAGATCTTCTTTGTCTTGGCTCTTCTTTGATGGGCTCTTTGAGGAGTGCTTTGAGAATCATCAAATTCTCCCCTATCTTAAAATCTAGGGTGAATTTTGTTGTCTTGTTGCTAGAAGAATTTTCTTGAATTTAATTGATTCTTTTCTCTCCTCTTTGTGATATAGAACCCTTCTCATGACACCTATAGGCAGGATTCCCAAAGTGTTGACAATTATAGCACTTCATTGAAGAGAAATAATATCCTCTTCCCTGGTAATGGGTTCTTCCTCTTAAATTTTTATTTGAACCTTTTCCTCGATTGTAACCACCTCTTATGTTATTTGATTCTCCTTGATTCTTAATGAGTTTGGACTCACTCTAATTTCTAGCCTCAAAGTTCCTTCCACCAAATCCTCCTCTTTGACTTCTATTATCTCTTCCCATTCCTCTACTATTTGTATCTTATTTTTTTTTGAACTTCTCCTCCACTTTAAGAGCTAGCTAATAGAATTGATGTACTATCTTGGGGTTTAAGAGACTAATTTCCTCTTGGATATTCCACTTTATAAGGTTCATATACCTAGCCACTTTTAGGCTCTGCTCTTCCATTACATGTGACCTTAAGAATAACTTGTGAAACTCTTCTGTGTAGGCACTAACCTCTAAGTCTTTCTATCTTAGATTCTATCTTTTCTTGTGCAAATGCACTTCATAATAATTAGGAAGATAATTTTCTCTCATTTTAGCCACCATACCTTCCCAACTAGTTATCAGATTCTTTCCTTCTTTGTTCATTTCATCTTGGACAAACTTCCACCAAGTGAGAGAAATCCCTCTCAATCTTGTCTTGGCGATTCTAATCTTCTGAGCCTCGGTCACATTATCATAGTAAAAGTGATTCTCAAGACCTTCTATCCACTCCATGACTACTTTTGGCTCCATCTTTCCACTGAAAAGAGGCATACCTTCCAAGGAATTACCACTCATTACTTTAAAATATCTTAAGAATGGATCTTCTTGAAGCACAAGGTCTGACTCTTGTGTTATGTCTTCCCTGACCACTAACTTACCCTTTTCGTCAGCTTCTCTCATCCGCTCACTGAGTGTTGTAGTTCTAAGTTGCACTTCTTCTAACTTAGTTTCCATTTCGGCTATTTGTTCCTTCAGGAGTATATTATCCTCTTTCTTTTCTTCTACATCCTTTGCCAACTTAGTGTTTGAAATCATTTTAAATAAATATATAGACTCTTTTGAAGATAACACCCAAACAATACAAGCCCAATCTTTAGGCTCTGATACCAATCTTATGGGTACTCAGGATCCTTCTCTACAGAGTTAGCATGACTCTTCCCTAAGGTCTCTCTCCTAGAACTCCTAGGGTACTTTCAACCCTATTCCGAGGTAAGTCACTAACAACTTCACCTCTTTCTCAAGACCCAATTCCCATCAACAAGTTATTCTTCTATACTCTCTGAAAGCTACAAGGGTAGATTCACTCTTTCTCACTTTCTTCCCTAGCCGAACTATTACTTAACTTGCCTAGAGTAAGAGCTCCAAAATCATGAATGTCACTTCTCTTACCAAAACCAAAAAGAAAACTTTATACAGGGGCTCCCCTCGAATTCTATCCAGGCACATGGTTCTCACCATGGATTCAAGAACCTCGAGGAGCCATTCAATATTTACAACCTAGAATGGGCCAGGAACTTATAACTTTTGAAATGAAAACAAAAGATTAACCTACTTGCACATAGAGTAAACAACAATAATTGAAAATAACTAAACACACAACTTACAACTTTTCATTAACTGAAAAATAAGAAAAACCATATAAAAATATCCAACTCTTTCCACACTCGCTCGAAATGAAGGCTTGGGAGATTTTAAATAATCTTCCCATCATTAGAACAAAATTAACTATCCACTCAAGTAAAATAATTTTTTAGGAACCGTCACAAATGATCATACTATCCATTAAAGACAAAAGCTACTTTTCTCAGGCTGTTATAACTAAATGTACCAAGCATCAGTAGTACATACCGAGCATAAGTACTAAGCACCAGTACCAAGCATCAGTACTGAGCACCATCAGTACTAAGCACATCAGTATCGAGAACCATCAATACTAAGCACCATCGATATTGAGCACATTATTATGGAACACCATCATTATTGAGCACCATCAGTACCAAGAAACATCAGTACCAAGCATGAGTACCGAGCATCAGTATCGAGTAGCAGTACAGAGCATTAGTACCAAGCATTATTACCAAGCATTAGTACCGAGCATCTTATCTTAATTCATTTTCAATTTCTAAGGTTCCTAATGCCTTGGTTAGATTTCCAAAGGCTTACAAACTACCTCTGCAGCACCCAAATAACCTAAAATTATACATCTAAGAAAGTAGCGTGTTTATTCACCAATTTGACCCATTTTTGCACTCGATCATTACAAGAGTGAATGACCAAACACCTTACAAACCAAATTAAAGAAATCCAAAATTTTCCTAATGGCCTTTAACACTAAGTTCTCCTACACCAAAATTTGACCATACCAAATTTCATAAGGTGTCTTACCAGTTTCTTTCTTAATTTTCACTCGGTTCAAAGTGTCTACTATAGTGCTAACAACTTCTCTCCAATAGATCTATGAAATGTTACTTTCAATCATCAAGGTTCAAGTAGTGTCTATAATAGTTTTGTTTCTTCTTGCTATAATTTCATTCTATTGTGGGGTCCTTGGAGTAGAAATCTGTCTCTTTATTCAATGCTCTTCACAAAAAATTTTAAACTCAGTAGAAGTAAACTCTCCTCCTCTATCCGATATCAGACATTTCAACTCTAATCATGTTTGACTCTCAACAATAGCTTTGGAAATCTTGAATTGTCAAAGGCTTCAGATTTATATTTCAAAAATGTAACCCACATCATTATAGAATAATCATCAATGAATAGAATGAAATATATGTCCCCATAGTAACTTCTTGTTCTTGTAGGACCACATAGATCAGTATGCACAAAATCCAAAATTCCACTCGAAGAGTAATTCTTGTTCTTAAAAGTAGAATTAGTCAATTTACCCAATTGACATTCCTTACACATCACATTAACATGCTTCAACAACTTAGGAAGATCTCTAACAACTCTTGTAGTAATTATCTTCATAATTTTATCACAATTCACATGACAAAATCTCTTATGCCACAACCCACTCTCATCAGTCTTAGGAATCAGGCATCTACATTCATAATTGTTCAAATGAAATACATTACCTTTTTTCTTTCTCCCTATAGAAATCTCAATTCAAGAGCTTCCAATAATATTTCTCATTCCATCCTTGAATTGTAAGTTGTATCCTTTATCAACTAATTATCGAACACTCAAAAGATTATATTTCAAACCTTCAACATATAGAACATAATCAATATTAGTCTTACCATCAAGAGTAATAGAAACTTTTCCTTTGATCATGAAAGGAGTATCATCGCCAAATTTGACAACTCCGCCATCATACCTTCTAATTTCACAAATTGTTTTTTTGTCTCTGGTCACGTGTTGTGAACATCCACTTTCAATAACCTATTCATCCTTGTTATCCACATGTGAAACCAAGGCTTTCTCTTAACTTACAAAATAAGGATCTTCATCTTTAATAGCAATAAACATAATCTCATCTTTGGTATTTTCTGATTCATCATCAACCACACCTTCATCAACAACATAATAACACTTCTTCTGATATTTAGACATAAATTTAGTAGGCTTGTACTTATTCTCTCTACCAGGACACCTTGAAGGAATATGATCAATCTTATTACATGCAAAACACTTTAAAGGAAAATTTCCTTGATACTTACCCGATCCCTTAGGTAGTCTCTTTGCAATAAGGGCTTCAATCTCTTCAATCTCTCTTTCTTCTTTCTCAATTTGTTCCCATTCCTTAGCATATCTACCAAGCTTAGATAAAATTTCTCCATAATCATATATTTTCTTATACTTAGAAATATTATCCTTAAATACATTTTCTACTTTAGGAAGACTATCACAAAATTATCTCATTTCAAAAGAAGATAACTTACCAATCAATGTATCTCTGTCACTTTTGTCATGGTTCTGATTTCTTCAATAATAACTTTTTGATTGTAGATAGGAGGTAAGGATCTCAGGATCTTAGAAACAATTTCATCTTCCAAGGTTCCACTAGCGCATCTGATTCAACAAAAAAAAATTGGTGATCTTACCCACATAAGTAGTAATGTTCTCATCTTCTGTCATCCTCAATCACTCGTATTTTCCTTTCAAATTTTTTTGTTTGTCTTTCTTCACAAATTCATCTCCTTCATATAATGTCTCCAACTTTGTTTATACTTCATGTGTAGTTTCCAATCCTAAATTTTTTGTATATTCAACATCTGATAAGGCACTCTTCAAGGCTTCTTTTTCTAGCATATTACACTCAAATTCTTTCTTTTCATCAACAGTCATAGTAGAAAGATCAATAGGAGGCTTGTAATATTTATTTGTAACAACCTGATGCTCTTTACTAAGATGTCTCAAATGTGTAATCATCTAGTCCTTCTATATAGTATAGTTTGTTCCATTAAATCTCAAACTCTCCTTCTTAAAGGTCAATATCTTGGATCTCCTCAAGCGGTTAAGCTTCCCAAAGAGAATAGTAGCTCTGATACCAATTGTTAGAATAAATGTAGCACACACAAATGAGAAGGGGGGAGGTGAATCAGTTGTGTCCAAATCTCAAGACCTTTAACCAAATTACTAACTTAATCTTAGATCCAAAAGATAAACATGAATGCAAGAACATAATATAGTGTTCAACACATAACACCAAGATTTTTGATGTGGAAACCCTATTAGGGGAAAAAACAAGGTGGGGATCAAATCCACAAGGAATGTACTCTATTAAAAATACTATACCCTATTTGGAGTATTAGAAAGGGTAATTCACAGGCAATCAGGCACACTTCTCAAATAGAACAAGGATCTCAATCCCATTGAAGGCTCACTTCCTTACAACAACCTCTAATTTCAAAACATAGAGGACATACTATCAAATCCCATGAACTGACAAAACAACATCTCTGATATGCCAATACAGCTCCAATGAAGTACATTAAATATTTGCCTCAATTGAAAATTCCACTCATACCTCTTTTATTCATAATCTCTAATCCAACACACACTTTGCGATTATAAATGATTACATTTTTATACTCATTACATCAATTTATCTCAATTAGGATGGCTAGGGAGATAATTACAAAATATTAATTCATTAGATCTCAATACTCAATGTGATCCATTGAATGTTAGCTAATTCATAGCAAAGATCATAATAGCAACCTTGAACACACTCCAGATCCATAAATCATGCCACGGTCCATCATAATACACTACACCACCAAGTTGGCCAAGAACAATAAGAACAACAACATATTACATGAGGAATATTCAATTCTAATCAAATAACCCAATGTGATCGACCAACACAAATAGGACATTATCAAGAAACATCAACAATCAACATGAAATACCATGACATCAATAGGAACGCCTTTGTCTCATTAATCAAACTCAGTTTTGCATTATTTATCAGGAACACTGAACCATAACCATAATCATAAAACAAAAATAGATTTCTAGGATCCAAATCATGAACCAATCAAGCTGAGGATGCGCATCCATGTCTTTAACTCACTATAAGGTTCGAAACAAAGAATATTTCAAAACCAACCCACACCGATCCAAATAATGAAACATGGTCTCTGGCATAATAACCAAAATAATAGCCTCTGATAAATTCATCATAACCCACTCAAATCATCATGATATTCTCTGCCACTTGAAATGAATCAAGTACACACATCCCTAAACACTTTACCAGCTTCACAATATATGATATTCAATATAGTAGTCCTACCATAGAAATCATCTCACTGAACTAACTAGGAACACTGTCTCCAACAGTAGGAATATGTTGACATCAATGAGAAAACATTAATGTCAACACAAATATGCACAATCTGAACAATATCTACCATGAAAAATTTGGCATGGATGTGTTGTAAAAATGACTTAAACTTGAGCTACTGAAAAATTTGTGCTCTGAAGTAAGTTAATCTCTTTAACCTTATTTATTCAGTCCATGCTGGACATGACTGGTTAGCCTGGAAAGTAAACCATCACCTTCCTGATTAATGGATTGGATTCTAAAAAATTGAAGCATGAAAAGGTGTCAATCTGTTGCCTTCAAATTAAAAAAGTGGATTGCTAGACTTATAAATGATGGAATGATCCGTATTGAAGAGTCTCTAAGAGTGTAAAATCTAACTTTGGAGAGGATCAAAATATGTGATCAAGATATGGAGACTGTTAAAAGGAGAGAAATAATTTCTCAATGATTTTCCATGAGATACAAGAAGTTTCAAAGTTACATGTGGGGATTTCGCTTATTGAGGCGATGATAATGAATCTACCATAGGGGTGGATATGTTTGAACAGAATGTCACTATAAAGAATGAATTGATAAATGAGATAACGACAACTTTAGAAGAAGGGCGACATGACATTTAAAATTTAAAGAATGACTTGTCTACTTTGTAGGTAGAATTTTTTGAAGAAAATGGAATTACCCCACATAATAGTAGTGATGTTGGTTATAATTTCAAGGTAAGAATACAGGGGGAACTATCTACTGACCAAGTGAATGAACAAACAATGGAGGCCTTTGAAGGACCTGGAAACTAACCTCCTGACCATTAGAAATGAAATCAGTGACATGCAAGTTAGAATCATAGAAAGTGATAAGGAGTTAATGAAATGCAAGCTTAGGGTTAACATGACAACAATCTCCAATGGGAAAGGAATAAAACTAATCTTGTCAAGACAAAGGAAACACAGGGCAAGAATGTTGGCAATAGAAGGAGTTAGGAAGGATGCTATAGGAAAGCACCAATTGGAGCAAGAAAAGTTAGCGGTGGAAGAGTTGTTCTGATTAATTAGATCTTTTTAGATTTTATTTTTTAAATGTTTTGTTTTCCCATTAGGCATTTCAAACTATTGGCTCTTGTGAGCCATTTTGTTGGTTTTAGAATAATGTTGTGTATTTTTTTAACTATTACCTCTGGAGTGTCTTTTATTAGTTTTATAGTAATGGATAATAAGTTATTTTATGAATCGTGATGTTCAAGGGCCTATTAGACATTTATATATAGTAGATGGAGAAAAATGAACATGGATGTATTATGGTGAATATTTTAGCTTTCAAGTGATTGAATGATGGTATTCTGAATGGAAATGAATTTTATTTGGATGAAATACAATCTCTTATTTTTGTTTGTTATGAATTCTATAAATTTTATTGCCTTGAAATGCAGTGCTATTTTGATATCATTTTCCTGATATCTATTTCATTGTTATAAATCTTTAATGAAAGTTAATATGTTTTGCATCTTGGTGTATTCAAATAGAATGTGTATATTATGTTTCTATTTTATTGTGTTTTAATTCAATGTTTGGAATGATTAGTTACTTTTCACCCTTCCTAATTTGATAGTTTTAAATTCATAACCTTTTGTCAATATCTGCTACATTGTTTAAGTATGTGATATACAGATATTGTAATAAGTATTTTGGGTTTTAAAATTTCCAATAGTGATAGTTAGTGTGTTTTGTATCTTGGTGTGTTTAGATGGAATGTTTGTATTCTCTTTTTATTATATTAAGCTTCATATCATTGTTTTTCCTTGGACTGTTGAAGATAGTTTAAATTCAAAGATGTTTAAATAAATATAATGTAAACTACAACAAGAAATGTTTAGAATGATTAGTTACTTTGTTCTGTTTGTAATTTGATAGTTTTGAAATTCCTAACTTTTTGTTGATATTTGTTACATTATTTAAGTATGTGATTTATGGACATTGTTGTAAATATTTTTTCCTTGAAGAGATCTAAAAATGATAGCATGTTATGAATATTGTTGTCTTCAAGTATTCTATTTGTATTGCATTGGGTTTCAATTTCTCATTTTTCCTTGGATTGTTGAAATCAGTGTAAACTGAAAGGCGTTAAAAGAAACATAATATAAAGTACAACAAACAATGTTTAGAATAATTAGTTGCTTTTCATGCTTGGTAATTTAAAATTTTGAAATTGAACTTTTCTAATCTTGAAATAATTGTTGAAGTTTGAAATTGAAGTTTTCTAATCTTGAAAAAGTTGTTGATTGGCCAAGTTTACATGTCCTACATGTTTTTGGTGTCTCTCATAATTATGCCCTTGTAGTCACTGATTGGACAATATTATAATTCCTTTGCGCTTAGAGATTTTCCAGAGATGACAATGCAAGTTCTCAATTTTCTAAAAATCAAGGCATTGTAGTCAGTGAATCAAATGATATCAGGACCCCTTTCTCCTTGGTGATATCCAATAGATCTCAATTCGAGTTCTTCATTACGTAAAAATTAATTCGTTGTAGTCAATGAATTGGAGCATTTTAGGATTCATGTCTGCTTGGAGATTTCTGAATAATCCCAATGCCAGTTTTGAATTTTCAAATTTGGCGACTGACTGACTATGGTTTATGCAAATTATTTTTGTCATTCATCACATTGACTTAGCCAAAAAAAAATTGAGTAACTGGGCAATGTTAGAACTCCTTTAACTTTACTATTCATGGAGTTTGATAGTTAGTGGAGTGATCGAACAACATCTTGTAAGTTTACTTTTGTTATGTTTGGAAAGTTGCAAGAATGAGTGATTCTCTATCTTTATCAGGATATGTATTTGTAAATGTCTTTCCAAGGAGGTTGTTAGTACATTAATTAATGCATCATTAACTGGCAGAATGCAGCACATTTTATTAGTATAGTTTCCAAAAAGAGAGAGATGGTATTTTTTCCACCAACTTTAAACAAATTTAATATCACCTGGTTATAACAATTTTTTTTGTTTCTTAAAATCATTTCCATTCTAGAGAATTATTGATGTTATAAAGCAAAAGATCGACACAACCAAAACTGTTCAATTTCAATGGCATAAAAGTGGTATTTTTGCTTTGAATTTGAAGATGATATAAATTGATGAAATATGTAAAAATTGATAAAGTTTATGCCTATTATTTTAAATTTTTTACCAAGAATTGATATATAATTTTTAATTTTAAAGCCAACTTTTCTATTGTGAAAAATCAAGGGGTCTAGTTCCCACCAAAAAAACAAATGTAAATGAGCTTTTTTTTTCCAAATTTTAATATCCCAAATATATGACATACATAGCTAGTGAATGAAGAAAGAAAAAATAGTTTTTGATGTATATTTTCTTTGTTATATCATTTGAAAGTCCAACATACCCTAATTTGATAGTTTTCATCTCCCATGATATTTTATCTAAAAAATGTGTCATAATTAAAATATATATACATTTATGAAGAGGACTCTCTCCTCTAGTGATCCATAAATATTTTAATTTTTTTTTAATATGATTCATTTTTTTTCTTTATTTGAATCAACATCTTCTAGAGTATTAGAATACCTAGTTGTAGTATTTTTTAATTAAAACATACTAAATCTAATTTAAATATAATAAAAATTATATGGACATATTATTGACTTTGAGCTCTACAAAATGGTATTTTTATCTTTTTGAATAAATTGAATTTTGAAGGAGAAATTTGTTGCAAAAGTGAGAAGTTCTAGTTTGTTGAGGAATTTGGTGATGTGATTGCCACTTAGGATGCCATCTAGGACATTTCGGTCAGAACCGTTTTGACCAAAATTGTTCTAGACATAATTCTTTTAGCTGAAACTCCATGAGTAAATTCTTACCAATTATTTTTTCATCTAACATATTTGGCTTATATATAATCATGAGGTTTTGGATGAAAATTCGCTACTATGAGGAAGCCACGTAGCTGCCACATGGGTTCATTTGAAACCATTCTGACCAAAACCTTTTTGTCCATATTTATTTTGGTCGAATCACCTGACTTAGCCTAAATATTTATTTATAAGTTATTTTTAATGTACGTTAGTGCAAAACCGAAAAGATTCTCCTCCATGACTTTCTATCATTTATTTTCTACCTATTATTTCCATACCTACTTGGAATCAAATAGAATTATTGAATTTCTTATCTTTTACCTAGTAAGGAAATTCTAGAAATGTTTTCTTCTATGTGGGATGGCCTCAAGGGAGTAAAATATATGAAGCATGGTGATGTGAGCCTCACTGATATTCTTACAAGAATGGAAATGGAATCCATCTCATGCATAAGGAAAAAATTTGTTTAAAGAGGGCTTGTTAATGTTGAAGGTTTTCACATGTTCTTCCTTGTCGTGAGTTAGTGTTGTCTTTTCCCAACCATTATGACTCCAACTTGCATGAAATCTTAGCCTTCAAAAATTCTATCATTGTAAACATAAACACTAGAACTTTTTCCCAAATACTACATTTTCCTGAAATGTAACAATTCAAGAATATATCAATGGAGATGAGTTGGAAATTTTACTCTAATATGAAGGATTGCTCTACAAGCTCTGTTTCCAAGACATGGTTGAAAATGAAAAAGAAGGAAAAATATCAACTACCTTCAACCTTCAAAAGAAAACATTTCAAAGAGGAAATTGTTGACATTGTTGTTTTGTTGCATAGGGCCATTGGTAGTGAAGATTGTAAACTATTTTATTTCTGGATGTGTCAATTTATCTTAACTATTTATGATGAAAATAAATACATAGACGTGGCTAAAATTACATGTCAATGTTTTCATAGCCATATAGACACTTGACAAAAACTTTAATAATAACTTTATTGTCTTCAGGTCTCAAGATGGGGAGCAGAGGAGGACCGTTTCAAATTTCAAATTTGAATTTGGGTGGAATTAGTGTGATAGGGGCAGATGCTAGTCCTTATTCTATATGCAAGAATCTAGAAGATGCTGAGGATAATGGGGCACAAGGTAAGGATTCTGATGTTGGACAAATGCTTGGGGACCTGGGGGTAGACTTTGTGAGTCAGTGGTTCAATAGGCTGGTAAGAAAAATGGTCTTCCCTTTTTGGTGTCAAACCCATGGGTAATTCATCTTTACCACCTATTAAGAACATTTTAAAACTATCTCAAAGAAGCTTTTCCATTCCAATCCATGACCAAATCATAGACCATACCATTGCAAGAATGAAAAACTCTCTAGTAAGTAGATTTTTGGGCATAAGGCCCAACATTAAGGTGGTTCATTCTTACGCCACAAAGAAATGGGTGTTGAAAGGGAAAATGGATGTGGTTGCAATGACAAAGGAATGTTTATCCTTTTTTATCTCCTGTGAAGAGGATAGACTGAAGATTTTATGTAATGGACCATGGATGATTAATAAAAACACTTTGATCCTTCAAAAATGGTATCCCAATCTTGTTTTTGAGGATGAATCAGTGACCCAAACTCTAGTTTGGGTAAAGGTTCATTGTTTTACTTTGGATTATTGGGTGGAGGATATATTTGCTGGGATAGCCACCTCCTTTAGTGATTTTTTATCTATTGACCCTATCATGGCTTCCAGAAGGAGACTAATGCATGCTAGGATATACATCAGTGTTACACAGGAAGATGATATGCCTGAAACCATTACAATCCACTCAAAGCATGGATCATGGGATAAAAAGATAGAATATGAATCTATCCCTTTTTCTTTCATTCATTATAAGAAAGATGGACATTGGGCAAATAAATTCCTGAGTAAGGTAGTCCAAAGGAAGATAGAGAAGTGGGTTCATATTGGGAAGTTTAAGGAGAATGGGGAAGACTCCTTTAGGAGCTCTCAACCCAATAATGTGGATGGAGAGGTTCAAAATTTGGAGACTGGTGGTTATCTCAAGGAGGAAAACAACATAAAGAATGGAATCATCAAAAGAAATGGATCACCACAGGGCCAAGTGGGGGAAAATGTTAATGGGGGCATGTTTGAAACATAGGGGTAAAATGAAAGCATGCAAGAAATGATAGTGAAGGACACATTTGATGAATAATTAATAACCTTAAGCCTTAATAGCATCCCTAGTGTTAGAAGGTAAAATGATATGAGTCAAAAGATGCATAGTCTCATTTCCCCTAGGCCTCAAGATTATGTGACGAAAGAATCTAGATGGAAGGATGCTCAACAGTGCAATGTGTTAGGACAAGGATCCTCAGATTCATCACATAATTCAATATGGGAGATTGGGAGTGTTAATATGAATTTAGAATAACTGAGAGGGGGGTGAATCAGTTATCCTGAGGTCTAGATGTGCCCATATAAATCTTTAAATCAACTTCAAAAACTCATATTTTCTCAACAGTAATAAATAATAAAAGTGTGCAGTTTACTGTACTAATGAAATAATCTTGCAGAAACTTGACAGTAAAACACAACAATAACATTCACACATTTTGACACCATGATTTAACATGGAAACCCAATATGGAAAAAACCACCAGTAACATGCTACAAAAATTTCACTCTTCTGAAGTGATGCCCTGTGAGGAGCCAACCCTGTTAAAGGTTACAAAACACACTGTCAAATATGACCTGGTTAAAGGATTTAATGACCCTGTTAGGAGTGGCCTTGTTAGAGGACTTAGAACATTCCAATCTGAATGTCACCTTGTTCAAAGGATTTATACACTGACTGTTAAGTCAACCTGGTTAAAGTATTTGAACTATCACAATGGCTAAACAGTAGGTGTGATACGATTCATACAACTTACTTTGCAAATCTAGATCCAGTTTCAGCTATAATGCTAATTCACTGAGTGGCTTCCATTCTCATCTCAAACTTCAGATCTGCTTGGAAATTTTTCAAGCAATCTCTCTCTACTTCTCTGTTCAGCCTTCTCTACTTAGGTCTTTCCAATCAGTCAATTAACCATGCAACACTTTGCATTCACTTCAATTTCTTAACAATAACCATAGTAGGTTATGTTATACCTCTTCATCTAGGTCAAATAAATATTTTTCCGCTTAATCAAGATCGTAGATCTTGGGTTAGGTCAGATCCAACAGATCTTTCCATCTTTACATTTAATTTACTTCTCCAATACATCTATTAATTAACTATTGAATCCATTTTCTAATAACGGTTTCCCATGCATTAAATGAATATGGACCAATCTTAATTAATAATGCATATCCTAATAAAATCAATTATGTCAGCCATAGATCTCAAATCTCATTAATAAACAAAATACTGATGCTCGACATTTCACTATCTCCCTCGGCGTTTCACTGGTGCTTGGCATCATCTTTGTTTTTCTCGGCATCACCTTTCGCTTTGCTTAGCATCGAATTTTCTTTTCTTGGCATTGAGCTTCTAGTGAGCTGTCAATGTTAGATAAACAACATATCACTTTGTCAAAGTGCCAAATGATTAAGTACACTGGTTTATACTCATAACTCAACCATTTCCTTGGTCTTCTTGTTATCCCATTCTTTTTCAAATCTTCATCAATCAATGGATAAGGTACTCAAACATACAGCAGTAGTCTTACCAGTTAAGGTTTGACATCAATGACAAAATAACAATTGTTTACATTGTAGCAATCTTTCCAACAATCTCCCTCTTTGGCATTGATGGCAACACAAAACTATAAAACAATATTTTCAAACCAAAGTTACCATACAATCCAAAAAGTGCCTGTGTTCCTGATATGAACAAATCTTCATTAATGTCTTTAGTTTTATTTTGACTCCCTCTATGTCTATGATCACACTGATATATTCTTGTTCAGCTCCCTCTATCTCTTCTGTATCTGTTTTTGTTGTTCTAGCAATATCTCCCTCTTTGACAACATTGCCAAAGATTAACATCTTTATGATGCAGATTCTTCAGTTCTAATCTTTGTATCATGATGTTCCTATCATCTTTGTATATGACTGATCTACCTATCTATTCTTTTTTTTCACTTCACAATTTTTAGGCAGCATCCTAAAAATGTGACTTACTGTGCATCAATGTGTCAAGTGTTCTGATTAAAACATTTGATGCAACAGTACCATTTAGTACTTAGTTATCCTCAGCTAGGGGAATTACCCCCATTTTACCTCTTAGATACTCATGAGCATCCTTGGGTAATGATTTTGTAAATATGTCTGCCAACTATTCCTTAGTGTTCACATATTCCAGTCTCACTTCCTTCTTCTGTACTAGCTCCCTCAAGTAATGATACTTGATAGCTATTTGTTTTGTCTTAGAGTGCATTACAGGATTTTTTGAAATATTAATGGCACTCATGTTATCACAATATATGACAACTAGTTCTGTGATCTCCTCTTTCATACCTTTCAGTAGTATCTTCAACCATACAATGTTTGAACAGTTAATTGTTACTGCCGCATACTCGGCTTCAACTGTAGATTGTGAGGTGCAATTCTATTTCTTGCTTGTCCAAGAAACTAATCTTTTCCCCAAAAGAAATGCTCCTCATGTGGTGGTTTTTCTATCATGAACATTACCATCCTAGTCAGAATCAGTATAGACTCTGAGTTTAAACTTTTCATTTTTTTTGTAATACAGACCATAGTCTTCTGTGCCTTTCAAATATCTCAGTGTTCTTTTCACTGCCATAATATGTGTCTCTTTTGGATTAGCAAAAAATATAGCAATAATTCCAATTGCTAATGCAATATCAGGTCTACTATGTACAACATATTGTAGCTTACCAATCATTGATCTATACAGTGTTTGATTTACCTCTTTTGTATCATCATTCTTTGTCAACTTCGGTCTAGTAGCCATGGGTGTACTCACTGGTTTTGAGTCTTCCATACCAAAATTTTTCAGTATCTCCTTGATATATTTTGATTGTGCAATATAGATACCATTCTTCATTTGATGTATTTGTAGTCCAACAAAGAATTTTATCTCACCAAACATAGACATTTCAAATTCAGTTTGCATCTCTTTTGAAAATTCCTTACATATCATATCTTTTCCACTGAATATGATGCCATCCACAAAAATTTCAGCCAATAAAATTCCTTTACCTTGATCTATCTTCAAATACAGATTGCTAATGTCATTGGTCCTTACAAATCTAATCTTCATCAGATAATTGTGCAATCTTTCATACCATGCTCTTGGTTCTTGCTTCAGTCCATATAATTCCTTGTGTAGTCTGCAAACCATGTTCCTCTTACTTGGGTCAACAAATCCATTATCTTGTTCAATATATACTTCTTCTTCTAGTATCTCATTTAGAAATGTAGACTTCACATCCATTTGATAGACTTTAAATCCTTTATAGGTTGCATATGCAAGTAGAGTTCTCACACCCTCCAATCTTGCAACTAAGGTGAATGTCTCTCCATAGTCAATTCCTTCCTCTTGTGCATAACCCTTGCACACTAGTCTTGCTTTATTCCTTGTGACCTCTCTATGTTCATTCAGCTTGTTTCTGAATACCCACTTGGTACCAATTACATTTTTGTTTTTAGGTCTAGGTACTAGTGTCCATGTCTTGTTCTTTTCAGTTTGGTCTATTTCTTCATTCATGGCTTGAATCCAGTCTTCATTGTCCAAAGCATCTTTTACTATCTTAGGCTTGAAATCACACAAAAAAACATGTCTTCTCTTAATTTGCCTCTTGTCATGACTGCAGAATCCTTTGATCCTATGATTTAATCAGGTTTATGGTGCCTTCTTACATATTTTGCCAAAGTAGGCTCTTTCTCAGCTTCATTTTGATCGTTCAAGTTCAATTCAGGGTGAAACTGTGACTCAGCATCTCCATCAGATAGCTCAACAGTCACTTCCTGTTGCCCGAAAATGTCATTCTGTATCTCGACAGGCGCAGACTGTTGCTCGACAACTTCATTTTCAGTTTCATTAGAATTCTCTTCTTCAGGATATGTGAATGATCTCTAACTTTCAGGCTTAATCATGCTTTCAGCTTCATTTCTTTCTGCATATTCATCAATTCTAACATTTGCACTTTCCAAAATTTTGTTAGTGTTAGAATTCAAGCATTTGTATGCCTTTTAGTAGAATATCCAAGAAATATGCCTTCTTCCCCTTTAGCATCAAGTTTACCATTTTTGTTATCCTTCAGTATAAAACATTTTCTCCCAAATACTTTGAAATAACTTACAGTAGGTGCATATCCATACCATAGCTCGTAAGGTGTAGAATTTGTACCTTTCTTAATTTGTACTCTGTTCAGGGTATAGACAACTATTCTTACAACTTCTCTCCAATATTTATGTGCAACATTTTTCTCCATCATTAATGTTCTAGCAGAGTCCATGATAGATCAATTTCTCCTTTCAGCTATACCATTTTGTGGTGGTGTCCTAGGTGCTGACATCTGTCTTTTTATCCCTTGTTCATTGCAAATTCTATTAAACTCATTAGAAATAAACTCACCTCCTCTGTCAGATCTCAGATATTTCAGGCTCTTACCTGTTTCCTTTTCAACTTTTTCCAAGTACCACTTAAATAAATAAAATGCATCAGATATTTCTTTGAGAAACATAACAGTCATCATCCTAGACTAGTCATCTATAAATAGAATAAAATATTTTTCTCCACAGTAAATTTTCTCACCAATAGTTCCACAAAGGTCAGTATGAACTAATTCCAAAATATTCTCAGAAGTATGAGTTTTACTTTTAAAACTAGATTTAGTCATCTTGCCCAACTGGCATTGCTTACACATTGCATTCTTAGGGTTCTTTAACTTTGGCAGCCCTCTAACCTTTTTCAATTTACTTATGCCTACCAAGTTATCAATGTTAACATGACATAGCCTCTTATGCCATAGCCAAACATTATTGTATTGTGCAAACAAACATGTCTCTTCAGCTAAATCTAGATAGAACAAGTTACCTTTTGTTTGCTCGCCACCTCCAACTAGTTCTCTGTTAGCATCATAGATCTTTGCTTTCATGTGATGGAATTCAACTCTGTAACCAGAAGTGTTTAGCTGTGAAACACTCAACAAGTTATACTTAAGATCATCAACCTAGTATACATCATCACATCTAATCTTATTAGTCAATTGAGCTGATCCTTTCCCTTTGACTCTACAAGGTGTGTCATTACCAAATTTGACATATCCACCTTTGCATTGATCTAATCTTTCAAATTTGTCCTTATCACCAGTCATGTGATGTGAACAACCACTGTCAATAATCCAATGATCACCTTTACTCATATAAGGAATTAGTGCAGTTTTCTCATCATCATCATAATCATCTTTCATTGCAACATACACTACTTCTATATCATTTTCATCAGATTTTTTAGATTCACTTTCAGAAGCTTCTTCAGTTATATAGCAGGATTTATTACCTTTGTCTTTGTAGTCCTTGTACTTTATGTAGTTGTAGTCATCCTTTTTGTCCTTATACTTTTCGTCCCTTCTTTCATCCTACTCATTCTTGTCAGGGCATCTAGCAGCAATATGACCAACTTTGTTACAAGAAAAACAAATAATAGTAAGTTTACCTTTGAATTTTCCTTTTCCTCATGCTAGTCTTCTTGCCATAAGTGCCTCAAGCTCTTGAAGATCATCATCTGAGGTGTCACTATCACTGTCCATGCATTTCTTTCCTTTCTTAGATTTGTTGATGGCCAACAGTGACTTAAATGTTGTTTCAATAGCTTGTGGAGTATAGTTGTCAAAATTGGACATCTCAAATACAGTAAGTCTGCCTACTAGACTTTCTAGAGTTAAGTTGTTATTAGGAGTACATCTCAGTTCTTGAATTGCAAATACTCTAATAGCATAAATAGGAAGAAGTGTTCTTAGTACCTTGCTCATGATAGTTTCATCATCAATTACTCCCTTAGCTCCTCTGATAGCATTTACAACTTCCTTTATCCTATCATAGTATTGCACTATATTTTCTCCTTGCATTTTTAAATCATCAAAATTACCTCTCAAGCTTTCAGATTTGGCTCTCAGTACATTTGTATCACCTCCATAGATAGTTGTAAGGGTATCCCACATCTTCTTTGCGCTTGTATAATGTTTGATGTCCTCAAATTCATGATAGTGCAGAGATGATGCAATTTCAAACATTGCTTGATTATGTTCATGCTTTTCTCTTAGTTCTGCAACATTCAGAGTTCCAATAGGAGCTGCATATTCTATTTCAATATATCATTTAGTAGACTCGCCAATACCATCCAAATGAAGATTCATCAAACTTTTCCATGGCGGAAAGTTTTCCTTGTTGATCTTTGGTCCATCCCTTTTATACATCTTGATCTTTATCTCCAAGTACCTTCAAACTTTTCAAGAGAACACAACTCTGATACCAATTGTTAATATGAATTTAGAATAATTAAGAGGGGGGGTGAATCAGTTATCCTCTGGTCTAGATGTGCCCATATAAAACTTTAAATCAGCTTCAACAACTCAGATCTGCTCGGCAGTAATAATTAATAAAAGTGTGCAGTTTACTGTACTAATGAAATAAGCTTGCATAAACTTGACAGTAAAACACAACAATAACATTCACACATTTTGACACCATGATTTATCATGGAAACCCAATATGGGAAAAACCACCAGTAACTTGCTACCAAAATTTCACTCTTCTGAAGTGATGCCCTGTGAGGAGCCAACCCTGTTAAAGGTTACAAAACACACTGTCAAATGTGACCTGGTTAAAGGATTTAATCACCCTATTAGGAGTGGCCTTGTTAGAGGACTTAGAACATTCCAATATGAATGTCACCTTGTTCAAAGGATTTATACACTGACTATTAAGTCAACCTGGTTAAAGGATTTGAACTATTTCAATGGCTATAAACTAAATAGTAGGTGTGATCTAATTTATACAAATTACTTTGCAAATCTAGATCCAGTTTTAGCTCTAATGCTAATTCACTGAGTGGCTTCCATTCTCATCTCAAACTTCAGATCTAATTTGAAATCCATCAAGAAATCTCTCTCTGCTTCTCTATTCAGCCTTCTCTGCTTAGGTCTTGCCAATCAGTCAATTAACCATGCAACACTTTGCATTCACTTCAATTTATTAACAATAACCATAGTAGGTTATGTTATACCTCTTCATCTAGGTCAAATAAATCTTTTTCTTCTTAATCAATATCGCAGATCTTGGGTAAGGTCAGATCCAATGGATCTTTCCATCTTTACATTTAATTTACTTCTCCAATACAGCTATTAATTAACCATTGAATCTATGCGCTAATAATGGTTTCCTGTGCATTAAATGAATATGGACCAATCTTAATTAATAATGCATATCCCAATAAAATCAATTATGTCGGCCATAGATTTCACATCTCATCAATAAACAAAATACTAATGGTTGGCATTTCATTGTCTCCCTCAGCATTTTATTGGCGCTCGGCATCATCTTTGCTTTGCTCAGCATCACCTTTCACTTTGCTCGGCGTCGACTTTGCTTTTCTCAGCATTGACCTTCCAGTGAACTGTTAGTGTTAGATAAATAACGTATCACTTTTTCAAAGTGCCAAATGATCAAGTACCCTAGTTTATACTCATAACTCAACCATTTCCTTGGTCTTCTTGTTACCCCATTCTTTTTCAAATATTCATCAATCAATGGATAAGGTACTCAAACATACATCAGTAGTCTCACTAGTTAAGGTTTGACATCAATGACAAAATAGCAATTTTCTACATTGTAGCAATCTTTCCAATAGGAAGAACCTACCCTGAGACCCATACTATGAAATGGGGAGATACTAATTCCATCATTCATGCTTTAGAAGGATGCCAGAGTGGGAAAGAAGGTGAAGCTGCTGCTTCTGAGGATGAAAAAAAAACCAAAGAACAATAAGAATAATACTAATAAGTCTACTATAAAAACAAGAAGATATAAAAATGAGGATGTGGGAGGAATTATATCCTCTCTAGGAAGACCATCTAATCAACAAAACAGAGCCACAAAGGCTAATAAGAATATAGTGGATGGAAGCCAGATGACCATCCTAAAGATAGGACCCTTTATTAAGGTATGAAGATCATATCTTGTAATATTAGTGGATTGAATAATCCTCATAAGAAAGACCTAGTTAGGAATATGATTAGAGATAATAGCCCTAATATTTTTTTGATCCAAGAAACTAAAATTCTTAAGGAGAAAGTTGAAAAGCTCAGGTTTTTTAAGAATGACAATATTTATGGGGGGATTCTGAATGGGCTTCCTTGGGTACTGCTACCCTTTGGAACTATGATGTTATCAAAGGTTATTTTATCTTTCATGGGAATAATATATCTTGTGTTAGATTTAGTCATCTTAAGGATGGTACTTCTTGGGTGCTGACCAATATTAATGCCCCAAATACCAAAACTGGAAGAGATTCTTTTTGGAATCTTCTATCCCATTTACGTAGAAGTTTTTTTTCTGGGGAGTGGATTGTTATGGGTGATTTAAATAATCCCCTGAAAGAGAATGAAAAAATGGGGGGAAGTCAAACCAATTTGGATACTAGAATGGACTTAATGAATTTTAATGATGAGCAAGCCCTACATGATGTTGAGTTGCAGGGAAGTAACTACACTTCAACTAATTGAAGAAGTGAGAAGGATCTCATTCAGGTTAGACTTGATAGAGCTCTTATTAGTAATGATTGGTTTCTTCATTACTATATTTCGATGTCTTCTCATGTAAGGGCTGGATCTGATCATCACCTAATTATCTTCTTGGATGACCCTATAGCCATGAAAAGGAAATTTCCCTACATATTTGAGAAGATGTGGACTTTGCACCTGCAATTGGAACATAAAATTGAGGAATGGTGGAAGATAAAAATAAAGGGTATTTCCATGTTCATCCTAGCAAAAAAATGAAAATAGGTTAAGGATAATATTAAAATATGGAATAAGGAAACTTTCGGTAATATCTTCTCTACTAAGACCAATATATGTTTGGAGCTTAAGACTATTCAGGATGTCATATAGTATGAGGGATATGATAGGATATCTAGAGAAAAGGAAAATGAGAAACTTGTGGAGTATCATGATATCATATCTAAAGAAGAGTCCTTTTGGAGACAGAGATCATGCAAGATTTTTTTGAAGGAGGGGGATAGGAATTCCAAATACTTTTTCATGACTACTCTTAAGCATAGAGTGGGGAACATAATCCCTAATATGATCATAAATGGTATGAGAATTGATGATGAAAATGCTATCAGAATGGAGGCAAAAAATTTCTTTCAACAACTTCTCCAACAGGTTAAACACCTAGACTAGGAAGCCAAAAGGGATTTCTTAGACTCTATTAGATCCATCCTAAATGAGAATCAAAATGATACTCTCACTGCTATCACCTCCAATGCTGAAATAAAAAGGGATTTCTTTTCTTTTGAAGGGGACAAGGCCCCTGGCCTTGATGGGTTTCCCTTGTTTTTTCTTCCATAAATACTGGTCTATATTGAAAAGTATGTTACTAGTGTTGTGAAGGAATTCTTTGGATGAAGGAAAATTTTGAAAGAATTGAATCACACTTTCATTTCTCTTATCCCTAAAAAAAAGGGGGCAGATAAGATGGATCAGTTTAGACCAATAATATTATGTAATACTTCTTACAAGATCATTTCAAAGGTGTTGACTACTAGGATTCTAACTATCCTACCTTCTCTCATATCTTGGCAATAGAATGGTTTTGTCCCAGGAAGGTAGATTTTGGAATCTATTATATTGATTCATGAAAATGTGCATTCTCTGGTCAATTCAAAGAAGGAGGGTTTCCTTTTGAAATTAGACCTATCCAAATCCCATTATGGGGTGGATTGGGAGTTTCTTAAAAATGTGTTGAAGGATTTTGGATTCAACAAGAGAGGTATAGATCTTATCTATCAGTTGATCTCATCTATGACTTTCTCAGTTCTAGTTAATGGATCTCCTATCCCTTTTTTAAAATCTTCTAGGGGTTTAAGGAAGGGTGTTCCCTTATCTCTGGTCCTATTTTTTTATGGCTAAGTGCTTGGGTAGATACATTGATAAATTGGTCCAAAAAGGGGATTTTATGGGCCTGAATCCTTCATCGGCCATTCATGTTTGTTCCAACTAGCAACTTGTGGATGATTCACTTGTTATGGGGGAAGATTAAGTTAAAAATGCTAAAAATGTTAAAAAGGCTTTGGATAGTTATGGGTCATCTTCTGGTCAAATCCTTAACTAGGGGAAAATTTTGGTGTTCTTCTTCAATGTCCCTGAAAAAAGACAATGGAGAATTAAGAAGATTCTAGGATGTGAGATGGAGTCTTTACTTGGGACTTACCTTGGACTTCCTTTATGCTTGGAGCCCCCTTATTCTTTTTGGAGCTCATTGGTGGATAGATTTCATAATAAATTGGCTAGCTGGAAGGGATTGCTTTTGAGTCAGGTAGGTAAGATTCAGATCCTTAGATCTACTCTTCAAGGTCTCTCTCTTTATGCTCTTAGCATTTTCAAAATTCCTAGAAATTATGGAGAAGCTATTGAGAAAATCCAAAAAACCTTCTTGTGGACTGGGATGGAAAAAAAGAAGAGGATAACTCTTATTTCTTGGGAAAAGGTTTGCATACCATTTAATAAAGGGGGTTTAGGTCTGCATAGAATTAGGAACCTAAACAACCACCTTCTTGCAAAACTAATATGGAGATACTACAAGACAAATGATGAATGGACCTCAATATGGGAAAACAAGTACAACAAGGAGTGTCCTACTCTTGTTAGCTTTCTTAGTAATGATACTATATCTGGGTGGTCCTTTATATGGAGAAAGGTTTTGAGAAATAAGGAGATCATAAGAAAATGAGATAAATGGAAAGTGGGGAATGGAAGGATAGCTTAGTTTTGGGATGAGAATTGGTTGATGAGTTGCCCTTTGAAGGAGATTCCTGAATGGAATATCTTTGAGGGACAGTGTAAGTTGAGGTTCTGTATCAAATTTGTTGACTACTGGGAGGGAGATCATTGGGTGGACTTCTCTATTATGGATCTGTCTCTGGGACTTCTTAATATAACCCTAAACTCTATCACTTTGATTAAGGAAGAAGACAGACTCATATGGAAGTACAGTCCTAATGGGAACTTTTCTATCTCTTCTTTGTATCACCACATGATTTTGAGAGTCAAATTGAGCCTTGCTGGGCTAAAGCATGGAATAAAGGTCTCACTCCAAAATTTCATGTCTTCTTCTAGATTATGCTTCAAAACAAGGTTCTTACTAATGACAACTTGAGAAGAAGAGGTATTACTATGATCAACAGATGTTATTTAAGTAATCAGGATCAATAAATTGTTAATCACATGACTATCCAATGCCCTTATATTCGCAAGATATGGGAAAAATTATTTAAACTTGTTAATGTGGAGTGGGTTTCCTTGGGGATTTACAAAGTTTTTACACCTCCTGGATTCCTCCCTCAAAGAATGAAACTGTGATCAAAGTCTGGAATCTCATATTACCCTATATATGCTGAGGGGTTTGGAAAGAAAGAAATGATCAAGTCTTCAGAAATAAGGTCTCGAATGAGAAGGTGGTCTTCCATAAGATCAAAAGTGATGTGTTGGAGAACTTATATTTAATAGGTAACTTGATTGAACCTTCAAATATGGGGGATGCTATTTTCTTTAATAGTTGGAAAATAAAAGGTAACATTAGTAAGAACAAGAAGGTTTCTATGATAGATCAAGCTAGATGGGATTTCCCTCCTAGGGGTTGGATGAAAGTCAACTTTGATGGTGCTTTGAAAGTGAACCCAAGTATTGCTGGATGTGGTATGCTGATAAGAGATGAGAATAAGGTTTGTAAAGGCATAAGAGCTATACCTTTAGGTATCCAAACCAATCATGTTTTTTAGGCTAATGCTTCCCTACATGGCTTAGTTATGGCAAAGAAGAAGGGGTGTAAAAATCTTTGTCTTGAAGGTGATTCTTTAAACATTATAAAGTGTCTTAATGATGAATTTAAAGCCTCATGGTCTATTCCTAATGTTATGCATAAGGAAAAAATATTAATTAGATCATTTGAAGATTGCATCACATACAATTTCAAAGAGACCAATGCACTTGATGATTGGGTAGCTAATGTGGCATGCAAGTTGGAGGTGATGATGCAATGGACTGAAGGTGATGACATGCCTTTAGAGGAAAAATACTTAATGGAAAGAGAGCATTTACAAAGTAGGAAAAAAGGCTTTTAAATGGTAATTTTAATGAGGAGCTTTGATTACGAAGTGAGGTTTCATAATTTCTCTCTCTGGGCGAAGTGCATCCTTGTGTCTACGCTCTTTATTTGGCATAGAATCTGGGTCATTTTGGCCAAGTCAAGAGCTGCTAGTTCTAATAACATTGGCATTTGTAGTTCTTACAGGGAAACAAAGAATTTTTAGAGAGAAAACATGGGAGGTAGTAAGAAGTGTTTTGAACTAATAATTTGTGAAGAGTGGAAGCAAAATAAGGAGGTGTGGAGTATCTTGAAGAAAGGTGGGATGTCAATGTTTATGGAAAGGTTGCATGGAAGAAACCCTACAGTTTCCATGTAGTTTTTTAAAACTTGGAAGAATGGGAAGGTGCTTGTGGGGAACCAGTTTATGGAGGTAACAGAGGATATCATAGAAGAATCCACGAGAATGAGCATGGAAGGATTAAAGTTTTACAAAAATAGAAGCATCTCTAACAAAGCTCCAGAGAAATTCTTCGTTATGGAAAAGGAAAAGGTGAGACTAGTAAAGGAGGATACTTCCTACCACAATCCAAAATGCATTTCTTGGTCATGGAGTCTTCAGAAGGATCCAAAAGGTGACCATGCCTCACACCAGCGCCTTATGCTTCTGGTTTTTGACCTTCTCAAAACTAAGAAAGTGGAGAACCCATTTCTGAAGAGTAATTCCAAGGATTATGAGGACACTTAAGGAGAGGACAAAGAGAATATGTATGATGAGGAAACAGAGGATGAAGAGGAGATTCTCCAAACCCCTAAGAAGGCAAAATTTAAAGGCTCATCTTCTAAGAAAAATATGAAGAAGGCGGTGATGGAAAAATTTGAAAAGGAGATAGATGATGAGGAGTATGAGGAGAATAAAGGAAAAGAGTGTGAAAAGAGGAAAGGTGGGGAGCTTACTGGTAGTAGAAATAAGAAGAATAAACAAGGGTAAATGCACCAGTAAGAGGAGAATTATTCTGTCTTAAGAGGATGAAGACAATATGGAGAAGGAGAAGAGTATAGGGGGGAATATCAGGGAAGAAAAAGGGGAAGACAAGAAGATGGAGGATGACACTGGAAATATGTGTCATGACTTTATTTCCCCTGATAAGATAGAGGAAAACCTACAGATTACCAACAAGATTGTGGAGGAGATTGTGAATAGTATTGACAAAGTTATTACGGGGACCAAAGATACTGATAATCCTGTGAATAAGGAAACTAAAAAGGATAATAGTGGGGTTAATGACAATATTAATAACAAAATTTTTTTTCTATACTTTACCTATATGCTGGGTAAGATGTGTTGGAAAGTGACATTGCAAGCAATTGTTATTTTGTCATTGATGTCAAATCTTAACTGGTGAGACTAGTGTTATCTATTTGAGTACCATATCTATTTTTGATGAAGAAGATTTAATAAGAAGACCAAGTGAATGGTTGAGTTAAGGCAAATAAAAGGGTACTTGATCAGTTAGCACTCTGGCAAAGTAATTAGTTGTTTATCTTTCAAAGATAGTTTTTCTCTCTGTTTTATGTCGAGCAAGTTTGACTTGTGCTGAGAAAAGTTGTTTGTGCCGAGCGAAGTTGTTTGTGATGACCAAGTTTGCTCAGTGCTAAGCACCAGTGAAATTGCCAAGTGAAAATAGTGATGTTGGATGATTTACAGTAATTGGATTAATGATGAGATTTGAGATCTCTGGCCGGCTTGGTTAATTTTATTGGGATATGTAATGTTAATTAAAGATTAATCCACACCATTTAATGTATGGGTAATAGTAATTAATGCATGGTTTCAAGATTTAATTAGAGACTACTTTGGAGAAGTAAATGTAACAAAATGATGGAAAGATCTATTGGATCTGACCTAACCCAAGATCTACGATCTTGATTAAGCGACAAAGATTTATCTGACCTAGACAGAGAGGTAAATGATAACCTCAAGGGGTTATTCATTAAGTGTGGGAGTGGATGGATGTATGCAAGAGGTTTTCCTAGTTGATTTACTGATTGGCATGACCTAGCAGAGAAGGCTGAATATAGAAGCAGAGAGTTGCATGTGTGATTGCTTGACGAATTTCCAAGCAGATCAGAAGATTGAAATGACAATGCAGGCCATCCAGTAAGTTAGCATCAGAGCTGTAATTGGATCTGAATTTGCAAAGTAAGTTTTAGGTATAAAATCACAACTACTGATTACTATCTAACCATTGTATCAGTTAAAATCCTTTGACAAGGTTAACCTAACAGTCATTTGTATAAATCCTTTGACAAGGTGACATTTAGGTGGAATGTTCTAAGTCCTCTAACAAGGTCACTCCTGATAGGGTGATTAAATCCTTTAACTAGGTCACACCTAACAGTGTGTTATTGTAACCTTTAATAGGGTTGGCTCCTCACAAAGCTCACTTCAAAAGACTAAAACTTGGTAGCATGTTACTGGTGGTTTTTCCCATATTGGGTTTTCACGTTAAATACTTGTGTCAACTTGTGTGAATGCTTATGGTTTGTTTTACTATTATGTATCTATAAGATAATTATATTAGACAATAAACTACATGATTAAATTGTTGACATATGCTACTGCTGCCATGTCACGCCCCATCGGGGAAACCATGAGGACAACTAACTATCACTTAGATATGTGAATACTTTTTTTTTAATATATAAAGTGATACAAACTAACCAGAGTCCTCGTAGGTTCCCAAACACTATTATCCAAGAAACACAACTAATTCTTTCACTTATATATATTATGAGTCATCCATTAAGGCATTAACTGAATTGTTAAAAACACTTTTTGATTCCTTTACTTTTGAATTTAAGTACTAGAGATAATCTCATCATCATTCCTAAAACTTTAGCATGCATCTATGTTAGAAATCTTTAAATAAAATTTAAGACATATTATTCTTTCATCCATTATTTATATATCACTTTTCATTTAAGCATGCCAGTAAGAGACTAGCATTCGATAGGTATGCAATACCCTAAGTATTTCATTGTTCCATACACATTTGAGATACATAGTAATCATAACCCAATATTGATTTCTATAGCTAGCGTAACCCATTGATTTATCATTTCACTTTAATTTTTCTATGAACCTTACATCAAAACACAATGCATTCAATCATGAATATATCATTGCATACTAATTCTAAAACCCTTCCTTGAATACCATAATGTCGTAGGAAATGCAAGAATCAATAACCTAAACAAATATCTTTTCATATTGATAAAATATAATCCTTTCCCTTTTCTTTCACCTAGATCTACCCGTATCCTTATACATTGCTTTKAAATTACATTGATAAACATCATATCTTAAGCCAYAATTATCTCCTTACAGGAGMTTGCAACTRCAATAATGTACATACATAAGTTCATCTTTACATAAACAATAAGAAGTCTTCAAAGYTGCAAATCTAAAGGGACAAGAACCAGGAACATCCATCTGACCATGAACAGTACCTTGATATAAAAGTTTAACCACCCAACCACGTGGATTCAAAAAGAGTCCACTCCCCCATGCTAGGAGGYAGAGMCCAAGTTCCAYGCAAGAGGTACGAYTAGGATACTCCTAAGGAGATGATAGCCCTTCCCAAAACATAAGATAAATGCAAACACAAGTAGAACATAAGAACCATTCAAAACATGGACAATATTGGTAGAGACGCTAAGCTACAAGCTAGGTGAGTGTCATCACATAGCCCTCACCCCTTGGGTTGTCTTGGTACTGGCCACTCCGGGCCCCGGACCCCAAGTAGGCACATGCAGAACCGAATGCCTTTCATACAGACAAGTGCCATTCGATCATACCTACGCATAGGTACCTTCTTCCACTCCCATCCATAGCCTTTACTAGCAATAATGGTATGGGCGAGAAACAATTAATATTAATTAGTGTGTATTTTCCCATTCCCAATTCATTTATTAAAGTTATCACTTTATTACAAAACTCATCAGTAGGTTCTCCTGGTACTAGCCACTTAGGGCCCCGGCCCTTCACTGAGAGCCACTCACCTAGTGTACTTAGGTTCTTTACCCAGACAAGTATCAAAATATCATAAGGAATCCACATCACAAATTAATTGAAGTCAAAATAGTACCACCATAGAAAATACTTAGGTTTTCTACCCTTACCCAAAAAAACATAAACATACTAGATATGAAATAAGACAAATCATAAAACACTCAAGTCCTTGCGAACAAGAATCGGAATGGTTTGTTGATTGGTGAGAAGCTTGGAATGACACCAGTCATTTGGGAAGTGAATGCCTTAAGTGTAGTTGCATTTTGTGTTGGAACATGAATTGTTTGTGTCCATTATGAGATTTAATACCTTTGGATTAAGTTGGATATGTTAGTGAAGTTCTCTTGTGCAGACCCTAGGTGTAGAACCTAAGAAACACAGACTGCTTGAAATCCTCGTTGTAGTAACAGTTATAATCCCATGTAAATTTATAATGAATATAACCTACAAGACATAAAATTTGGTCATTTAGATAGTAGGAAGAATGTATTTTACTATCCTAACCCTGAAAGAGACCATGTACTATTGAGAAATGAGAATTGATGGAAGGAATTTGGTGGTTTGCTGGAGGAAAATGAAGAAAAGATTGTTGCAGGAAATATAGTCTTGATGCGGGGACCATATCTCCCATTTTAACCGTTGGATTGGGCTGTGCTTTGAATATGTTGGAGATCACCAAGTTACACAACATCTCACCAGAGAGATCGAGGAAATTTTATTCGAGTCAAAAGATATAGATGAATGTATACGGGTCTATCAAAAGGACCAGTGAGAAAAATCTAGGAATAATCAGAAAGGTACAAAATCTAGAATGTAAACAAGGAAGGAAAAATACAACTTCCTAAGGTCTAGGAGTACCTAAAAAACTCTAAAACATGTAATAAATGGTAGAAATATTCTTAGGAAGATTCTAGACTCCCTCAAACACAAGAATGAAAATAAAACATCTCACAGAAGAAAGTAGAATGATTTATGAAAACAATATATTTCAAACATAGATATAATTATTCATTCTCCTGAGACTATCTCATTCACAAATGCAATTAAGGTACAACAACATAAAAATTTTGCAAACTCAATAATAAAGAAAGTATACACATATTAATACAATCAAATAAATCAAGCACATAAGGAGGATCATCTTCCAGGATAACTCCCACTTGGAGTCCTGCGGAGAAGCCATTGGAGAAGAAAGATCCAACTATCTCAGCCTTCTTCAAGACACAAATTCCTCCAGAAAAATAATAGACCTCATAAATCATAATAGCTTCTCCCAAAATAATTATGAATGCTCCCTTCAAGATAAATTTCCAACCAACTCCCCCTTCTCATAGAGGCTCTTCCCATAAATATACTAAGGAAGTAGTTGAACGGGAAGATCAACCGATACAACTATCCAACCAAAGGTTGGTTAATAGTTAGGCTTAATAATATTAATGAAATCCATTCCCAGAGATGGATTATTAATAATTCTACACATATATATTTCCTTTATTTAAGGAAGTCAATAAGTAACTTGCTTAGTATCACATTTACTTATCCTGGGATTACCTTATTACCTAAGCTATAATATAGGAGATTTGCCGAAGGATATTTACAAGACTTCACAAATAGTAACTTGGGTTAATAATTTATATTATATAAATCTATTCCTTAGTTAAAGGACATTCATGATGATAGTTACTATAATTACCTTTTTAGAAAGATAAATCAAATTTAATACAAAGCATAAACATATATTTTCCCTTTCTTTCATTTACCTTAATCATTAAGGAATTCCTCTCAAGGTAAATATAAGTAGAGAATTAATTTAGTATTAATCAAACAATATTATTGATTTAATTCACATCCTATGCATATATACAAATATATGCATATGTGTGCACCCATATGCCTATGTGTATATATACCTATTTAATAATTATCATAAGAAGGCATTAATTAAGAATATACTCTATAATTATTATATCGAGGTATAAATATTTAATACTCTATATTAATAACTTCCACCAACTATCCTACTAAAAAGGATAACGTTTGAATACTAGAAGAAACATGATACCACTCACATAAACCAATCCTCCAATAGGACCTAAGGAAAATAAATCCAAAACCAATTCAAGACAACAATAAAACCATCCAAATGATAAAACAAATCATCATCATGCCAAAGAATACATATCCAGAACTAACTCAAGAGTACCCAACCTAGGAGAAAAGGATCATAAGAAAAGAACAAAGGTGGTTTCATTGTTGCAGGAACTTGGTACTATCTCCGTACAATAACAACGATCAAGGATTTTGGAGGCACACTTAGAGCTGTGAAGCCAGGTGAAGTCAATGCCTAGTACCTGCAAGCCTGCATCACAAAGCAGAAATACATGTGCATAGATATACATATAATGAAGACAATACAGATAGATGATTGGCATTGATACATCATGTGGACCTCAGCTATGTGAGTAACTATGACTTCGTCCTGAATCATAAAAACACATCAGGTATATATGCATACACAAAACATGAAGTATGATGAGGGTTAGTATCTTGAGCATTGGGTTAGTCCTCATAATGAAATCATGTTACTAAAAGATTTTCATTTCCAAATCCATAAGT
>MU224425.1:1078564-1098531 GCA_018584345.1 Thuja plicata
TTGCTCTTTTGAAAAGAGTCTTTAAACATGCAATATCAAGATCTAATCTTCTAGATCAACAATCCTAACATAACATGGAAATGAGAAAGAAATGCATAGATTTGAAAATGAAAACTAAAGAATACCATGCCCCCAAAGCTTAAGTATTCCTATCAACTCATAATCCATAATTGCTACCCCATGATAATGTCCTTTGAATGCTTGAATGTTGAGAATAGTAGATCTAAAGAGAGAGCCTTCTTGCTTCAATGAAGATCCACCATAGCTTATCCTCAAAATGCTTGATTAGAGATAATGATATGTCCTCCTAGCTTATCCTTCTATATCATCCTCTTTCTTGTTTGCATCATCATTTCATCATGTCATCTCCCGATTTTGTCTCATTATCAAATGAAGGCAAAAGAGAGTGTTTATATAGAGATCTCAATATAGGTCTCCTAGGGCAATGCAAGGGACCCAAATTTGAATTTCACCTTGAATCATGGTCCAATCACAATCACGAACTAAGGAGGGAACATAATAATTCAAATTATCAAAGAAAACACTTCTGCATCCGAACCTGGGGACCTATTTTAAGTTTTGGACCCCGATAAGCTCCAGATTTGAAAGCGGGGACCAACACCTGATAGAGGTCTATGTCAACCTCACCCTTGACCTAATTCAAGGTCAACCTCAACCATAACCTAGGTCAAGGTTGACCTTGACCCTGACCTGAGGTTTTAGGCAGGTCACTAGAAAGTTGCTGAGAGGTTCCCAGGTCAGCCAGGGACCTAGGAAGGTGGGGGAATGTGCTAGAATGTTAAGAAGGCCTAGAGGCCTAGAGAGAGAGTAGGATGAGGCCCAGGAGGACCAATACATAGGTCCTACCTAGAGAAAAGAGCCATGGAGAGGGAAATCTAGGAGGATCCACAAGATCCTAACCCTAATTTAACCTACACATGTATAATCAAGCACATATGCAAATTTAATATGCAAACATACTAAATGAGGGTGCTAAACCTATCAAAATGGAAGTGCTTCCATTTTAAGTAGTTTGTATAAAAAAAACCTTTTTAAAGAGTGACATTCAGTTAGGTCATCATAACTTTTTTTCTAAAAAGGATTAAAATGTAATTTTTTCAAATTTCATTTTGTAACACAAATATCTAGTGTACCCAATTGGTTTCATTGAATTTGGTTGAATATTTAATATTTTATTAAGTTTTGAAGTGGTGTTAGCTATAATTTAGACATAGGTTAATTTAAACATCCGTAACTTTTTCTGTACATATTGAAATTCATTTTTTTTGTTAGAAAGAGAACATAAATACCTAGTGTTTAGATATTTTTCATAAATTTTATTTACTATTTTTCCATAAGCATTGAACATAGAAATTTATATATGGTGCAAAACCTATGTTGAACTCAATATATATTAAAATCATAATAATTAGAAATATTTCTCTGAGTAATACCATCTTACATCTGGGTTTTTCATATGAATTCATTTGATCTGCCAAAAAGCTAATGTCAAAGTGATTTTTTGTCAACATTTTGATAGGTGCAAAGGACACTCGATTGCAGGTGTGACTAGGGAGTAGAGAGAATATATCAAAGATAGTTTGAACTAAAAGGATTTTAGCTAACCAATTTCAAATTTCTCCTTCAAATGGGACCTCTCAAGGCTTAAATCATCATATTTTCTTAAAAGTATGTAATTTAAGAAAAAAAATAGGACTTTTTAAAAAGTGGGACATGCTTTTATGGGACCACCGATATCTTATTTAATGTGTACATTGTCTATCGACACCTGCTACTTTTGCATATCATGCCTCATAATTACATAACTTTCCTCGATATTTCTTATATAATAATAAAATGATTTTCTCATATTACTCTAGCTGATTTACCTTTGAATACTTATTTATAGTTCTCCTTTCTAATCTTGTACAACTTATTGACTATTTGCACAATGGTTTTCAATTTTTGCTTGTAAGGGTTCAACTCAAATTCCAAAAAATGGGTTGGGATTTTACACATCTTTTATATATATTCTCAATTTTTTTTTTAATTTCAACAATGGATTTTGTGCCTACATTCCTTGAAAAATAAATAAAACATTGTATTCGATGGAATTAGTAATTTTAGTTATCGACCAAAATATGTGACCGCATTAATTGTCAACAAAAAATTGTAAAATTTTGTTTGTATTCTTCAATACACACACAAAAAAAGGTTTTGTATGAATATGTGCCTTTTTTGAATGGAGCCTTATAACCTTAATTAGTTTCCTGGTTCAAAAGTTCAATATACTGTCAATTAGCCAACTACAACTATCGTATAACCTCTTGTTATTAGTTACCGGTCTTGTTTGGAAGGTTGAAAATATAAATTGGGCATTTAGATGATATTGGAGCTACTACAAATTTTTTCACAGATGGTTCAAAAAATCAATACAATTTTTATTGCATTTCTTCTAGTCGCACATTTGACTGATATTGGAACCCTTTCTCTATATTCTCAAGATGATTTCTTAAGTTAAATAAATTATTTATCATTCTATTATCTTCATTGTATAATCTATTACTAGCTTCTTGCCTCAGGGAATGTGAAGTGATGTACTTTGACCATTTTTTGATGCAAATAAGGGTGAGTGTTGTCACCAAAAGAAGATTTTCTTCTCATCTTTGATTACAGTACCTAAAATTTAGATAGGGTAGACAGGGTAAAGTTGGAAATTGTTGTAATAATGGAATGGTGTGTCCTGAGAGGGGAGGAGTGAATTAGTACCCTTAATTTTTTTTATCAATTAACCTTAATCCTTTAGTAATAAATTCCTTGCATTACTGACCATATGTGCTATTCTATCTTTTTGTATGTAATATCAATTTATAAATACAATTTGCATGTAAACATTCATAGAAACATTCATGAAATGTACACATGACACAATATTTGCTAATGCGAAAAACCCCTATTAGAAGGTAAAAAATACGGTGGGGATGAAACCCACAAAACTTCACTATCTACAGAATGGAAGGGGTCGATTAAGGCTTACAAGTTTGATCACTTCTGATGATCTTACCCTGTTAGGAGTAACATGTTTAGACTGGTTAAGGTCTACTCTGTTAAGAGATTTAGCAACACTGTTTAGTGTGCACATGGTTACCATATTTACAAAAGGATTGTTAAATCCACCTTCTCAAAGGATTTCTTCTATTTTCTACACTTGCTAGAATTTACTCAAAAATACTTATTGACCTGAGTTTATACAATCTAGAATTTCTGAGTATAGATCCATTAAAGTTTACAATATGATGTATCACCTATAGTGATTGATTAATACCTCTATTCTACTTGATAGCCTTAAATCTGGTTCTTGATAAATGATTTCATCTTTTGTTTTCCTTCTGCATAAAACTCTATATTTGATCTAGAGATGTGCTCCTCGGCTACAATCATCATCACATCATCTTTTTTTGATTGATTACACATTTATTTATGCATTGAATTGACCTAAATAAGTTTCACGCATTTCAATGATAACTCTATGATCAAAGGTTTATAACTTGACCTTGATCTTGTAGTTTACATTTTTATAATTAGTTAGACTGATTAAAATGATTACAATTTATTTACTTGTCCCTCATGAAATGGTTGTAAAGATATTCTTTAAAGATAAATATAAAACTTAAGTGTTTTATCTGACATGTAAGACAAATCCACATTTCTCAGAATAAAGTTGTCTCTTGGTAGACTGGTGGTCAGGTTTCTCTTTAGTCTGTCTGTCGGTGTAGACTATAAAATTGTCTATCGGGTTCCTCTATTTTCTTCTCTATTGGTTTACACTATAAACTTCTTTTAGGTTCCTCTGTGAATTATGTTGTTGATTTATGCAGTGATCTATCTTGTCGGTGATAGTGCACTTTGCATTTTTGGTGACCTATGTTAACTATTGTGTTGGGTTGCACTGTAATCTTGTCTTTTGGTGATCATGTGCCAACAGTTCAAAAACTATTTCCTTTGCATACTAATGGAAAAATATGATCATCAATCTCCCCCTTTGACATTAGTATCAAAAACTAATATATGCAAAACTAAAATTTTTAGTATATACACCATGTATTTTACCTTTTCAATATGACTCCCCCTATGTGCATGCCTCGGTATAGTATATGAACATGTATATATTCTTGATTTTATACATATATTTCCTCCTTTCATTATTTCCCCCTTTTACCTTATCAATTCCCCCTTTATATTATTTCTCTCTTTGTCACATTTTATTTCCCCCTTTTTTGATAATAAGGACAAAGGTGTAATACTTACAAGTTGTCAAAAATGTGAGAATGGGAGTTCTACATGTATTCCATCATTTTCTCCCACTTCTCCTTAAGGTTTTATAGGGCCATGTGCTCCAACGTTATTCTTGCATGCATATCATAGATACTGTTGGTGACAGACATATCTGGAGTGACAATCAATTATCTTGTTGATGTCATATGGTCTTGCAGTAATGTGAGATTCAGTTGAAGTAGAGATTAAAGCTTGGTTACCTAATCTCTAAATTTTGATTTTGCCTCTAAAATATCAAGTCTCAACCTTTTAGCTTCCATAATATTTTCATAATGTAACTTGATTCCATTGTCATTGGTTGTAAGACCTTGTGCACTAGCATTTAGATCTGCATCTATATGTGAAATCTTATCACTATTATCCTTAATGAATTTATCTATTGTGCATTACTTTTGAACTAAGGTTATAGCTTCTAAAATTATTGGTTCCAATACATGAACTAGTTCATATAGATTTACCTTTTTCTTGGCCACTTCTTGGCTGATTTTCTCTATTAACTTCTATTGGTACTTCTGCTCTGCATGTTCTTCAATTGCCTTCTCTGCATCAACATTATGTGATGTGATGGCTTCGGTAAGAATGACTAATTGATCAAGTATAAGAGCATTTTGATCAATGTACGTATCAGGTATAATCTACAGTAGTATTTCCTTTGTTCTTTCTAGTACATATTTTTCCTTTGTCTCCTTTTTAAGCTTATCTTGGATAGCTTTCCTTTTACAAAGTTCTACATACTTTGTGAGTGGTTCTAGATCCAATGTAGCTGGATTTTTATTCTTTTTATTCTTCTTCTTTGAAAGTGTTGTGGAGAAACTTGTATGCAGTACCATAGAAATTTCCTTTGCTTGGTCTAATGTACTTGATGAAGGCTTTGGAGGTGTTTTTTGTTTATCTTGTTGCTTGGTATTCACCTGTCGATTGGATGTAGATGTCTCCACATCAACCGTAGCTTTATCTGCAACTTATTTTTTGGTATCCTTAGGAGTGGCATCACCTTTCTTCTCTTCTTCACCTTTATCTTTCTTCTCTCCATCTATTTCTTTATGTTCTTCATTTTTCTTCTCCTCGTCACCCTTGTCCTCAGGTATGCTTGCATCATAGTCCGGTGACTTCTCCTTTTCTGAGATGATATTGATAGCTTGTATCAATAATGACATTTGTCCTAGAATATTCACATGTGCAACATCCTTTGTTGTGTCATGTTCCTTGATTTACTCAGTGGCACTAGTGATATCTTCATCTACCTTTACCTCATAGACAGGATCTTCAGTGATATCTATTATTGTCACATCTTGGATTGTGACATCTGTTGTGTCTCCTAATGACTGCAAAATCTGAGGTATGTCATCCATTTCTTTACTTGCTTCTATGTTCAATTCAATGGAAGTGACATCCTTGGTATAATTTATAAGAATGTGCTCTGGGCTCAATGTTTCCTCTTTTGCTTCATTGTGAGGCTTCTTGGTAAGTGCTAATACTCTCTCGGGGCTTGAATCCTCTATAGGTGGATGGAGTATTTTTCTCCAAGTATCATCACTTTCTTTGTCAAGTTCAATTAAGTTCCCATGTAGTACTTTGTAGGCTCTCAATTTTTCTGAGAACATCTTTGAATGCAAATTCATCATTTCTTCAATTTCTTCCATCTTTGATTTGGGTGGCATAATAGAAACTAGGGATCTTTCCCTTATTATCTTCTCAGATTTCAGTCCATATGTCCACCTTGATGATAGCCTATCTAGAAGTTCTTGTGGCATCATCTTATCAAACTATATAGGTATATATTTGAATGTGATCATTTCTTGAATGATGGCTTCTTCAATCTTATTCTGATCCTTGGGATTCAGAGTTAGCCATTGTCTAACCTTAGCATGTGATATGCCACATGTTTTAGCGATTGATGCTACAACTTTGTCTATTGTTTTAGCAACTTTATTCTTTTTACGTTGGAGTTTCTCACTCTCATCTTGCATAGTGTCTTCCTTATCTTCCTTTCTTCAGATTAATCTCCTCCTTCTTTTAGGTTTTGATGTCTTCTCGGTTTGAGTCTATCTTTTATATGTCCTCACCTATTATTTCTTGACCGGTAGTGAGTCTTCTTTTGCAGTTTGACTCCTTGTTCTCGATGCAGTAGTTGTTCTTGGATTCTTTGGGGGTGGTGCATCAGACTCTGTTGATTCAGAGTCACTCAATTGTTCACCTTCACTAGAGGGTGACTTTCCCTTGGTTTCATCTAGTTGTTCTTTTTCTTCTTCATTTACTGACAACTTATTTTCAAGTGTCTTTACCATTTTGGTTTTCTTTTTGTCTACCTTGTTCACTACTAGGCCAATCTTTATTCTTTCCTTAGCTTCTTCATAGGTTCCAAACCTTGTTAAATATTTATCCAATGGTTGATTCAACAATTCTTCAATAGAATTTATGGCCTGATCTATGTTTATCTCATAGTCAAGTGATGCTAACCATGTTGTCCTCAGTACAACTGGTTTGATGAAAGTTGTGTCAATGTCCACCATGAAACAAATGTCATATTTAAATTGATTCACCCATTATTCTTGTATCCTCATCCTTTTCTACATTCTATCCTTGAATCCAGTGAAATATTCATCCATAACTAATGTAAATTTGTCCCCTAGTGACTTGATAAACTTACAAATCTGTATTGTCACTAGTCAGATAGTGTCCCAATTGACATTACCGACAGATGTGAAAAAGTATTGAAAGTAGAAAAATATGCACATGATGAGTGAACCAAACTTACATGAATTGGACCTTTCTGATCTAATCTTCCTCATGTTCTCCTCTAATTTCTTTAGTAGAAGCTTGAATAGATCTATTTGTATGCCCTTCTTCACAATCTTATGGGTGGTGTCAGCAACTCCACTTGCAATGTTGTTTAACCAGCTGGCTTGAAATATCTTATATCCTAATACACATGCACCAAACTTTAATTCTAGATTGGTGATGGAGTTTACCTTCAATCCTAATGTCATCCTATACTGCACCTATCATCTTCTCAATCTTGGTGTGAGAAGGGTGTTTGAGTGCCTTGGCCTTGTCAATTATTAGATAACTGGTCTCTATGTATATCATGTCCACAGTGATCTATTTTGGCTTGTCCAACCACATCTTTTGGTCATGTACCCTTCTTAGTACTATCCTCATCCACTTAGTTTTAAAGTCCTTTGGGAACATTAGGGAATTTTTCATCCCTTTGACCTCAATGTGTTTATGTTCCTCCTTGATGGTTTCATCTGTGCAAAGCTTTTTGTAAGCTTGTTCAACCTCAAGATCTCCTATCTCGATGATCTTGCAATGTATGTATGCCTGAACATCCTTGACAAGAAAAACCCTAGGTGATATGCTTGAGAATGCTCTAGCATTTTTGGGTTGTGAGGCAACCTCAGGGTATAATTTTTAATGAGGCTCCTCACAGGTGGAGTTCTTGATCAGTTTTACCTTATTGTCTTTAGCATTCTTGATCTTGGTTACACGGTGATGTCCCACTCCTGGTCCATCAGCCGATTTCCTTTTTTAGAAATGGTTTAGCCTCTTTCCTTAAAACATCAAATACAATGGCATCAGCCAAATCCCAATGAGGATATACAAGGTCATCATCTCCTATTTTACTTCTTTTTCAATGTCTTCTTTGCTCTTGTCAGGTTGACCCTATTGCAATTTCTAACATTTTTCCTTGAACTCATCAATTTGAACTCTCCATGGGAATTGGATGAAGGCCTTAGAATTAAAAAAATTATCATCAATACTAAAACCTAACTAGGTATGTCAGAGTTTATGTTGAGACCCTTCAACACCCTTAAATATTTAGTAAGGCATAAATCAGCAGAGATCTCACAATAGCTCAACACGACCGGGAGATGCTATATGACCGAAAAATCACCCATTGAACATTGACATTGAAGTGGAGCATGAGATTAATACAACACCACAAACCACATAAAACATTTAGATATGTTAGAGTTTATGTTTAAAATGCAGGACATAGACAAAACCTAACTAGATATGCATCAATACAGAAGATATTACTCAATGATCAGTGCTTTATCCATTGGGCAATCCCTTTTAACCAAAGTCATAAATACAGAGATTCCAAGCCATAAAAATAATAAATCTAGATCAATACTAATTGTATAAATCCTCTTGTAGACAACCAAATAAAACTATGTCACATCTACAACATCATTTAATCTGATCCTAGATCAGAACTGAAGAATGATAACACATACATAGACAAACTCCATGCAAAGAATCAGAAAATTCAGAATTCACAAGATTAACACCAAGGAGAGATTTGAATATGGAATTCTCATATTAAGTGTGAAGAATCACATTTTTGTACACAAATTTGCAATCAGGTATATACCGCTTCAATAAGCTGCAAAAGATCAATGAAATTCTATTTTATCTCATACAAAACTAGTACAATCAATACTATATATCCCTAATGGAACCATGAAATGACTGGAAACTCCTAGAGCTAGTAATCTACAACTCTCTATGGAGACCAGGATTTTGAACCATACTTGAGCTCTACAATCTGTAATGATTCGCTAAAAAAAGCAATAGGCTGCTCAAACCCCTCTTCATTTTCTGTAACAATACAATAGCAACATTATGACAAGATGCAAATGAAAAAATATTCATGGGCTTTGAATAATCAAGAGTTTTTAGGATAGGGGAATCTTTGGTAGCTTTCTTAATCTCTTGAAAAGATTGGGTGGCATCCCCATCCCATTTCATTTTAGAATCCTTCTTTAACATCTTTGAAATTGGTCTACTTTTCTCAGCAAAGTTAGTGACAGATTTTCTGAGAAAATTTACCTATCCGAAGATGGATTGAATTCCCTTAACATTTCTTGGGATGGGAAATATTTCAATAGAAGCTACCCTATCTCATTCAATTTTAACCCCTTCCTTTGAAACAATGTGACCCAATAACTTACCTTCTATCACTCCAAAAATGCATTTCTTGGGATTGAGAGAAATCCCAAATTTTAAGGCTCTTTTAAAAAACTTTTCCACGTGCTCACAATGTTGTTCTTCCTCCTTTGAATAAGCTATGAGATCATCCTGATAGACCTCAAGAAATTTTTTCAAGAAGTCTTAGAATGCAACATCCATGGCCCTCTGGAAAGTAGCCCCAGCATTCATTAAACCAAAAGGTATCCTCACATATACATATGTTCCCCATGGTGTGTAAAAGCAGTCTTAAACTGCTCTAAATCTTTGACCATAATCTGGTTATACCCAAAGAATCCATCTGTCATGGACATGAGTTCACATCTAGTGACTCTCTACAACATATTCTCCATGTTGGGGAGAGCATAGTTGTCTTTTAAGGAAGATATGTTCAATTTTATGAAATCCACACACAACCTGATATCCCCATTCTGCTTTCTGATAGGGACTAGATTGGAAACCCGGGAAGAATGCTTAATGGGTTTGATTATCCCAGCATCTTTCATCTTTTTCAATTCCTATTCCATCTTAGGCCTTAGGGTGGGATTTATGGGTCTTTGCTTTTTCCTAAAGGGCTTGGCATTTTCCTTCAATGGAATTTCATGTTGAAACAGTTCCTCATTATATGCCTTTAGGTCATCATATGTCCAAGAAAAGACCCTTTTGTACTTCCTTGTAAGATTAGTCAGATCCTCCTTGACTTTGGGTGACATTTTTTACCAATAAATAAGTTCTTAGGAACTTCTTTTGTTTCCACATTAACCTCCTCCAAATATTCAGATCTATTTACACATGTAACAGGGTATGGTCTATCCTTACTATCAAAGGCCCTCTCCAAAACAACTAGTCCCTTTGGGACTTTATTTGACTTTAGATGCAATATTTTCTTCCCCAAGACAATATCCTTTCCATCAATGTGTTTCACATACTTAGTGATATCTATCTCTTTGTTGTCAAGACCTGACTCACAATACAAGAATCTCAGAATATCTACATCATCATCAAACACTTGCCTACTATCCACATTGTCTAGTATTCAAGGCCTAGTGTGAACTTCTATTTTAGAAATTCTAGCAAAAGTAACATCTTCTAGCCTTAAAGAAATGTTATCCAAAAAATATGTCATTCTATTTTGGCTCCTATCCATCCAGTCAATACTAAATGCATCAAAAATTTCTAACTCATCCCATACTACATTTCAATACTGCTTCAATCTATGGTTCTTTGATGCATATTTTGATTTGATCTGAGATACCACTAACTTAGAGTCTCCAATAATGTTGATGCATTTGATTCCATGTTTTCCAGCTAGTCTCAAACCTATCAGCAGAGCCTCATATTATGCCACATTATTTGTACAAGTAAACAACAGAGAAAATGAAAATTTGAATGTTTTTACAGAGGGAAATATCAACAAAACTCTAGCACCAGTCCCCTCCCTAGAACTGGCACCATCAAAATACATTATCCATAACTTAGTTTGTTCAGATAAATTACTTACATCTTCTGACAACAATGCAGGTTGCAATTTTCTTGCAGCTTGACTTTCCTATACTTGAAACAACCCCATCTTAGTATCTAAGAAACAATTCATGTTGTTATCATCCTGCTCCTCAATCATATGAGGAGTTCTAGTTTCCGTTGATACTTTGATGTTCTCACCACTAATGTTGAAGGTGGAAAATGACAAATCACATTAAATTCTTCCACCCATAGATGCACTCCATTTTCTTGATAATAACATTCCATATTGGGGGGGGGGGGGGANGGGGGGGGGGGGGGGGAATGTCTACAACCAACACACTCATTGTTAGCACTTTGTCTAGGAAAGTTGCCAATTTATAAGGCAAAGCCTTAATAGTGGCTATGATAGGAACTTCTCTGGAATCCATAGCTTGGCATATCCCATGTGGTGTGTCCACTTTCAATTCCATAGATCTCATGACTTCTGCAGGCATGACAGTGTTAGATGCCCCAGAGTCAATCATGCAATTTTTTAACATTTTACCATTTATTAACAATGTCAAGAAAAAGGGATGAACAATTTCTGCAGTAGTATTAACAATATTAGTATCCAAGTATATTTGAGGAATCTTTGACATAAGAATGTTAGATTCCTTTTTTGATTTTTCCTTAGTGTCAGACACTTTCTTATTTTTCTCTGGCCCCATAATCTTGGTAGAGCTAACACCCTTTACCCATGTCAGAGCCTTTTCCTTATGCTCTCCTACCCTCATCATTTCTAGTAGAGGCACCTTAACAGTTATCTGAGACAAAATTTGCCCCATATCCATAGGGGTGTATTTTATATTAGAAATATCTGATTTCTGGTTTGTGAAATCCACATCTTCTGCTTGAGTAGCCATTTTAGCTTCATCTCCCTTATGTGGTTTATCCTTTTTTATGGAATGAGGTATGGAATTTTTAGGTGTTTTAATCTTTTCCTTATATACACTTGGGCCAGTAGGTTTGTTACCTTTTTTGATCAAATTTTTTCTTGTACCTTCAGCCTACTTCTCTTTTTCTTGTGGCCTTTTGGTACTATTTGGAGTATCCTTGATAAAGATACCAATAGGTTTTCCATCTGCATTTCCAACTACTCTATTTCTCAAAACATAATTACCCCTTGCTTGTGCAACCATATTTGTTGTCATCTCACCAATTTCTTCATCAGATGGACTCCTCAGAATAGGGGTCTCATCACATCCTTCAGCATTACATATCATATTATCAATCTCCCAATCCTGTATGTCAGAATCATCAGGTTGATAATATGTTTCATCATTAAAAAGTGAGGAAGTCATAGCACAACCACTGTCATCATATTCTTCCTCTTCATGTTCTTCATTTTCTTCAGTGGCAGAAAATCTGGCAGCAATAACACAATACTCAGGATCATGTGGAGACTGACAAGCTACACACCAGGGATTATCACTACAAATATTTATAGAGGTCTTGTGCAGGGGATCAGGGGTTTTTTCATCAGATTTATCCTTCTTCTATGGGACAATAGGTTTCCCATCTTTCCACTGAGTAGTATAAGGATAGTTTTGCATCCTAGGTTATCTTTTGAAATTGCCATAGGAAGGTTTATCATTATTTGAAACCCTATTGTGACTACTCTCTCCAGGATTTAAATTTTTTAAAGTGTTCAAAATCAAATTAAGGTTATCATCCTCCTTAGGTTTAGAACTCAAGTATTTATCTGATTCTTTCTTATTATACCTGGTGGGTTTCCAATCTTCTCTCCTGCCCACTTTCCTAGAAACTCTTCTATTTGTCTCAATGTTGAATGTTACCTTATATGCTTCCCTAGTATTTCTAGGGTTCTTATCTCTTAACAAATAACCCATTTTTTATTAAAAGCATTAAGATAGGTAGAAAGACATACCTTGTCATCTAGTCTCATCACTTGTAGCAACTTGTGCATTGCCCTTTGAAACCTAATATTGAATTCCACCACTTCTTCATTTGGGTTCTTCTTTATGTTGTTGAACTCATTCAGCATGAACCCTTCATTAGTCTTGTCCCCATATTGGTCCCTGAAACATTCCTTCATCTCATCCATGGACCCAATACATTCATGGGGCAATCCTCTAAACCAATCCCTAGCATCCTCAATTAATGATTGCACAAATAATTTCATCATAACATCATCATGTTCAATTTCATAGTCATCAACCATATCCATAAATTTTTTTATATGTTCTTCACATGTTATAACATTATTCCCAGCAAATTTAGGAAGTTTATCCCTAATATTTTTAGGAATTTCATTTGGATAACCAGGAATGGCAAGGAAAATAAATTGTTTGTACCTTTTAGTATAGATAGGAGTTTTTTGAAATTAAATGTTACCTTGAGTACTTGAAGTGGTAGCATATCTAGAATCAATAGGTGGTGGTAAATTCACTCCTGAATTCAGAGACAATTTAGGATCAGCACCAGCAGGATGAGGACTAGAGGTTTACCTAAGAAATTCAATTTTCCTTTTCATTTCAAGAGAAGAGGCTTCCAACTCAGCCTTCTCTAATTCCTTGGCTATTATCTCCCTCTCTCTTTTGGCTCTCTCCAACTCAGTATCTAGCTTAACCATGGGATCTACTATACTCCCTTTTCTCACTGGCTCCTTTATTTCAATAGCTGCTACCTTTTTTTTACCTTTATCCTTGGGCTTTGGTATGTCATACAACTATTGAACAACAGGTTCATGTTCAAGTTTCTCAGGTATAATAGTAGCATTCATTTCCTCAAAATCTCACAGTTGTCTTTTCAACTGGTCAAATTCAATTTGAGCATGTCTGATTCTTTCCTCCTTTTCTCTTTCTCTTTTTTGTCTCAAGGAAATTTTCTCTCGGATCTTCCTTTCCAACTCACCCACCTCTTCAAAAATCTCTTCAGAATTCACAAGAGTCATGTCAAATTTTGAGTTTTCTTCCATGATGGTTCTCTCTCTTCTATGATAATGGGCATGTGGTCTTTCAGATGAGGGAGAGATCGAATCACTTGGAGCATTCCTATTCTCTTCACCTATACTTTTGGATTTGGACATTGTCTCATGTCCCTAGGACTTACCATGAACCACCTTTCTGGTATATCTAGGAACGTCATCAACCCTTTCACTCTGAGAGTAATAATCCCCATAGACTCCTAATCCTTGTTTTGTTTCTTGTTCAACTTCTACATTTTCTTCTTCATAATTAGGAGGAATGAGAGTATCCATTCTTATGTTCTTTCTCTACCTCCAGGCTTAAGGAGTGACTCCCATAGCATTTATGTTCACTGATTTCCCAGCTCTGGAAGTGGATGGAATCTCACTTTCCAATTCATTCTCAGGATGACTATTCATCCTAGATCTGGTATTTTTGTAACTCATAGCTAGACAATGGTGTATCAAATTAATTGTAACTTAGCACTGATGCGTAGATTTCTTTGAGTTGCCACCCAAAAAATAGCTAGGAAAATACATAGTAACTTGAGTAACAAATTTGGTATGGAAAGTTTTCATGAGTCACAGATAACAACAAATTCTAAGCACTTATCCTGACATATTTTCAATGGTAATACAGATCATTGGTATATGCAAAGATAAAACTCTCTAGTGCAATGGTCAACCGACTGGTATTGATAAGTAAGTAGGCCAGGAGTCCATCTCAACTTGAGAAACCTTACTTGCTTATTGCAATGAAATACGTGTCCCCAACATAGTCGCCATTTTGTTGGTTTCTTTTTATGTTGCAATAGAAACAAAAATAACCTCTTCCCTTTATGACTATTTTATAGAGGAGACACCTCCAAATATTTGTTCATGCAAGAAAAGGACCAACTAACAAGAACTCTCTTAATACTTCTACTCTTTAGGTCCAGCTACACCAAGGAGGGGATACCCTATAATACCTACTGATATATCTAAGCTAGTATTATCAAACAGTGATCTCATAATGACTCAACATAAGCTAGTATTACCCATTGAACATCAACCATGAAATAGAGCATGAGATAGAAATTCATAACAAACTTACACAAATGTTGACTTAATAGATTTTAAATTGTTTTTTTATAGGAAAACACAGCCAATGTGCAACTAGATATGAAATAATAGATAAATTATCAGCTTTAGATTAGTGCTTTATCCATTGCGCTATATTTTGACTCAGATACAGTATACTAAAATTAATATTAACCAAGGATTTCAAATCATAATACAACTATCCCAAAACCCCTACTACTAATAGAATCCTAGCATGTGTCAAATGAATCTATGCATTAATCAGAGCCTAATTTAATTTGATCCTAGATCATAACTCTCAAATAAGTACATAAACACAGAGAAAAACTATGCTAATGAATCAGAAAATTCACAACTCATATGACACATAACACAGGAGAGATTGGAATCTGGATCTTTGTATTAAATTTAGAAAATCTTATTCTAATATACAAAAGTACTCAAAGATAACCTCTTCAATAACCTGTAAAAGATCTTTCAACTTTATTTTTGACTTCTTACACTATCTAGTACAAATTATACGATATTTTCCCTCTTGACTAAAAACTTTACAAATTGTTTAGAATACAAATTTTCCTGCCACTTCCAATGATCTTGGAAATCCTTTTATAGAATATGATTGCAACAAGCTACCGATAATTTCGAATAAGGAAAAGATCAATGACTCAATAAAAAGACAAAATAGCTAATGGAGTGATAACCACTCTTGTTATAATAGATATTTGATATATTTTGTCTTTTGACAGCTTGGTACTTGCATCTTCTTCAAAGTTGTTTGGAATGAGCCACCTGGACTCTGTTGTCTTTGATGTTAGTGTTGTAGGATCTTCACTCTTTACCTGTATCATTCAATCTATTAGGCCTCATTGTCCACTTTTATGTCATCACCTTATCCTAGATCAACTATAGTGTACCAGTCCTTCCAAGAGGTATACACCTCATCACTTGGCCAAGCAAAGCTAAGGACCTCATCCTTTCTGCTGTTAATCTCCTTCCAGTCGACACTTTCCTTCTCAATCTCATCTGACCAAAATCCAAAAAATGATCTAGCCTTACCGACTATCTCAACTATTTGAACAAACAACAGTGTACTTTCCAGGGTAATTATGATGTTTATTCTTACTTCCAGTGCTTCATTCATTTTCCTATGCCATAATGCCGCATCTTTTATATCTCCATTCTTCTTAAAAATATTCGGGAACATTTCATATCGGTCCTTTGAATATTATTTTTTCAATACCATTACCTTCCTTACAATGATGCTCCTTCTAATATCCATGTCCATCGGCAATTTGACACATTTATAAGTGTCAGTTAAGACAATGTCAACATTGTTCTCTTTTTTGCAAGCAGTGTAGAAGAATTTCAATTCTCCTCTCTTTCCCTTCCATCTATTTACCATTTGGTCCAAATTGTCTTTATCTGCATTATACTCATTCAATATGTTGACAATTTTCTTTCCTTGTAAATAAATGGTAGTAGGAACTAATTCATGAGTACAATGCACGAGGGTGTTATTTATTTTGTCAGCATACTTTTGTTTCACCCATGCCTCTGCTTCCTTGAAAGCTGCAGATTGTTCAACCTATTCCTTCTTTGACTTTTCCAACTCTGTTCTTTCATAAATCAATCTTTCTTTTTCTTGCCCCAAATCCTCTAGTGTGGTTGGGTTTGATGGTGTAGGGGAAGGAGGGTAAGTGATGATTGGGCTTGATGATGATGGCTGATGGGGATCTTGTGTGATCATCCTCTAAGGCACAAATTGCACTATTTGTCTTCCCTCAAGGAAATAAATTCTATTGTCCTTTTCAATAGATTTGATATTTTCATCATTATAGGCCTTCATGACAACCTCATACTTTTATATCAAGCTCTTGAAAGCATCTTCTTGTTTCTCAACTACCTTCAAGCTTAATTTTTCTATTTGAAAAGTGAGGTTAGCTTCTTCCACCCCTAAGGTATCTGTGACTCTTTTCACTATGAGGCTACCTATATGCTCAACCTAATCATCCTCATTAGTTCTCCTTTTATCTTTCCTTTTTAAAGACCATATTGCTAGTGCTACATGATCTTAACTGAATTGGGCACTAATTGATGTCCCACTAGTGCTCAATGGTTAAGCCTCTTTCCTTACATCATCAAATACAATGACATCAAAGGAGTTGGAGCAAGAAAAAGTAAGATTGATTGCTGAAAGAATAGAGTCGGAGAAGTCAAAGAAGGAATGGGTTGAACAATCTGTAGCTTTCAGGGAAGGAGAGGCATGGGTGAAACAAAAATATGCTGACAAAATACATAACACCCTCATGCATTGTACTCATGAATTAGTTCCTAGTTCCATTTATTCACAAGGAAAGAAAATTGTCAACATATTGAATGAGTATAGTGAAGATAAAGACAATTTGGACCAAATGGTAAATAGATGGAAGGGAAAGAGAGGAAAATTGAAATTTTTCCACACCGCTTGCAAAAAAGAGAACAATGTTGACATTGTCTTAACTGGCACTTATTAATGTGTCAAATTGTTGATGGACATGGATATTAGAAGGAGCATCATCGTAAGGAAGGTAATGGCCTTGGAAAAAGAATATTCAAAGGACCGGTATGAGATGTTTGCAAATATTTTTAAGTAGAATGGAGATATAAAAGATGCAACATTATGGCATAGGAAAATGAATGAGGCACTGGAAGTAAGAAGAAACAACATAATTATGTTGGAAAGTACACTGCTATTTGTTCAAATAGTTGAGATAGTCGATAAGGCTAGAGCATTTTTTGGATTTTAGTTAGATGAGATTGAGAAGGCAAGTGTCGACAGAAAGGATATTAATAGAAGAAAGGATGAGGTCCTTAGCTTTTCTTGGCCAAGTGATGAGGTGTATAACTCTTGGAAGGGTAGGTACACTATAGTTGATCTAGGAGAAGGTGACGACATGCAAGTGGACAATGAGGCCTAACAAATTGAATGATACAGGTAAAGAATGAAGATCCTATATCACCAACATCAAAGACAATAGACTCCAAGTGGCTCATTCTGAACAAATTTGAAGCAGATGCAAGTACAAAGTGGTCAAAAGAAAAAATATATCAAATATCTATTGTAACAAGAGTGGTTATCACTCTGTTGTCTGACTTTTAGTCACCCATTTTTTTTGGCATTATTGGAGTCATATGGTCATGTCAAGTCAGTCTGGTTATGTCTAGGTCTTGGTCCCCTCTAGGATAGGAAATCTTTGCTGGGTTTCCCTTCCATTTCCTTCTTGCTTCAAACTGGGAGGGATGTTTTAAAAATCTTTATGTTGGGTAGGTTATAGATCCCAACCCGACAAGGATTGTGTGCTCCTATTAATGATCTTTTTCAAGAAAGTTGGTGATTGAAATCATATGGAAATTCTCAGAGTATGCATAGTCATTTGTTTCAAAGGTACTTCATGGAATGCAATAGAAACAGTGTGCAAGATTAAGAATTCAATTCTCTGAAAACAGTAAATAATTGCATTCTTTCTTCATTCAAAAGAAGGAATTTCCTTTGGATTTGATGGCTCTATTTGTAGTAGGAATTCTAGAAAGGTAGTAAAACATGAAATGAGGACAGCATGATATGAAGTTCATAAGTCATCTAATTCACAGGCTGGGATCATAAAAGATACTGCAAGGTGATGCGCGGATTGATCAGTTGAAATGTGCAGCAGAGCCAAACTTGTACTCGCCCAATGTATTTTTCACAGTCAATTAAAGTGGTGCTTTTCATAATTTGAAGGCACGGGTCGATTCTTTAAGTCTTCACGATCCCAAAAGTGAAAACAACGTGCAATTTGGTGTTAAAATGAGGAAGTTATAAGAGGGTGGGTTTCTCAATTTCGGCTACTCCATGGTGGCTTTCGCACTTAGCTGGTGATTTTTCGCAAAGAAGAACTTTGCACTGTGTGGGTTTTGCACTTAGCTGGTGATTTTCCGCAAGCTTAGTTATAATAAGGTGGGCCCGATTTATTAAAAAGGAATATTATGTTATTGTTTTAAGAGATCAAATAAAGCATGTGCTTTAAGTTAAGTAGTCTGCGCACTTATAAATGACGTGCAGAAAGATAGGTAGTGGCTTCTCCATTATGCGGAAATTGCACCTCCCCCATACATTTCTGCAAAGAAAGTGGAAAATGACCTCTCATGGTCATTTTCCGCCAAGGAGAAGCTTCAGTCTCATTTTTCGCGAAGAGAAGCCAAGTTGCAAATTTCCGCCAGGAGAAGCTCTTTTCCAATTCTCCAAAATGGAGAAGCTCTTTTCCAATTTTCTGTGATGGAGAAGATCTTTTCCAATTTTCCGCCGGAGAAGCTCTTTTCCAATTTTCCGCAATGGAGAAGCAGATTTGGTATTTTCTGCCAATTGCATTAAAGGCCATTTTTCTCAAATCCCGACAATTAACTACCTACTCTACCATACATAGTTCTCTGCTTTTTGTTAATCCAAGCACACGACACTCTAAATGTGACAGAGGCATTATAGAAGACAGTCCCAGAGACAGATTGAAGCTGAGAAAGAAAGTGTTATTTTGAACTCAAAATTATGATCGATGGCATCCTCTTATGGTGGCACCATAGAAATGCAAACCTAAGATAAATAGCTTCAGAGAGATTGAGAATACAAGGCATGGCATGCAAAATCCAAATTCATTATAAAGGCCCGAGTTCAAGATAAAGATGAGGATTCTCGATACCATTTGAGGTTGAAATCGAAGCCGAATAGCATCAAACATGTGAAAAATATGATTATGTCTGAAAAGTAGATGTCGCTAAATATCAAACAGGAGTCATGATCAGAGATCATGCTAGATGTTCCTTAATTGCATCTAAAAAAAAGGTCGAATATTAGTCACGGTAAAGGAAGAATAATAGTTCAAATATGTCAAGCACGACATCTTGTTGAATATTATCATGGTGATAAGGCATGACTTATTACAAATTCAAACTGTAACCAGAGCTATTGGGAGATTGATTTCTTATGAAACAACGACAGAAACTATGCTGCACTTTCTTTAATACATCTAAGAAAGGATGAATGTCAGTTGCGGATCATGTTAACTACTGTTTGCATGTTGGCTAAGTTTGAACATAAATAGTTATTTGACCCCGAAGCCCAATGGATTTGACT
>MU224425.1:1099110-1134737 GCA_018584345.1 Thuja plicata
ATCAGAATTCTATTGAAGGTTGTAGATTATCTTCACATTATCCTTGCCTGAATTGTTTGTGTCTACAAGCAATTTGGTTAAATCACACAAGAGATGACCTGGTGATCAGTATAAAAACAAATTCATTAAATATCATACACAATCAGGGAGTTGTACCTGTCAATTCAGAGGGCAGTGATAGAAGACATACACTGACCCATTTGTTGGTGGACATCCTTTTGTTCTCTCACCTTGGGTGTATAGAGAGTCAAAGATTGAAAATCTTAAGAGAGGAAAAACTGTTAACCAACACACTCCATTAGCTATTTTTTCATTTTATTGATTCATTGATTTTTTCCTTATTCCACATGATTCATAGCTTGTTGCAATCCTATTTTGTAAAAGGATTCCTAAGATCTTTGGAAGTAGTTGGAAAATTTGTATTGTAAACAATTTGTAAAGTTTTCAGTCAAGAGAGAAAAGATAGTATAATTTGTACTAGATATTGTAAGATGTCAGAAATAAACTTGAGAGATCTTTTGTAGGTTATTGAAGAGGTTATCTCTGAGTACTTTTTGTATACTAGAATAAGATTTTCTGAATTTAATACAAAGATCCAGATTCCAATCTCTCCTGTGTTATGTGTCATATGAGTTGTAAATTTTCTGATTCATTAGCATAGTTTTTCTGTGTTTATGTACTTATTTGAGAGTTATGATCTAGGATCATATTAAATTAGTCTCCGATTAATGCATAGATTCATTTGACACATGCTAGGATTCTATTAGTAGTAGGGGTTTTGGGATAGTTTTATTATGATTTGAAATCCTTGGTGAATATTAATTTTAGTATACTGTATGATTTAATAAGTTCTATATTATTACATATCTAGTTGCACATTGGCTGTGTTTTCCTATAAACAAACATTTTAAAATCTATTAAGTCAACATTTGTGTAAGTTTGTTACAAATTTCTATCTCATGCTCCATTTCATTATTGATGTTCAATGGGTAATTAGCCAATTATCTAGTATCTCCCAGTTATGTTGAGTCATTGTGAGATCACTGCTTGATAATAACAGATTAGATATATTAGTAGGTATTATAGGGTATCCCCCCTTGGTGTAGCAGGACCTAAAGAGTGGAAGTATTAAGAGAGTGCTTGTTAGTTAGTCCTTTTCTTGCATGAAAAAATATTTGGAGGTGGCTCCTCTATAAAATAGTCATAAAGGGAAGTGGTATTGTTGTTTCGATTGATACATAGAAAGAAACCAACACACGGGGTGTGATTTCCATGATTTTGAAAATTTAGGGCTTCTCCCATAAAACAAACTATGAGCTCGCTGAGTCTTAGTTACTCACTTGTTCTGTTGTAGCTATTGAAGATTAGAATTTGTCATAGTAGCTGTGAAGGTGCTCGTGAATCTCTCTACAATATTTTTTCCTTTGGTCACTCTACTTCACTCTGATCTTTTCTCTCAAATGTTGATGAATGAAATGAGGTCTTCATCATCCTTTTATAGACGGTGCCCTAAGTGGCATATTTAATGCTTTACCCACTTCTCGGTGTTTGAAGATGGAGTCATTCAGGGAACATGCTATTTTCATTCTTGGTGAGAACGTGATTCTCAAGGAAAGTGTAAACTCAATTGAATTTTCACACGTTCACTGAAGGATCTCAGTATATAGGCAAAGACTACATTGTCATTTTGCATGATTACTGAAGATGCTCAGTTTACACTAACAACTTAGCTTTTGTATGTTCATAATTGATTCTTGTTCTGCATTGACCGATGAGATTAGATTCACAAATTCATAACAAGTTATACCATAGTGCATCTTTAATCATACTAGTTTGGAATTTTATCTATGTATAATGGAATTGATGTAAAATATAACTTTGTATCATACAGTTCCATACTTGTTCTTCTTAAGTGGTGGTGGTGATATCACCAGATCCATTTGATAAGGTGTCACCTACTATATTGCTTGGTCAAGCATCATCAGTGTTTGTAGCTTTCCTCCATATTTTTTTTCTCATCTTCATGATGTCTTCAATGGTATTTCCATTGGCAAAAGTGCTTGTCTTTGTCACTCAGTTTCTACAGTCCTTTCTTAGATTACTGACCCTATGATAGTGTAAGCATGACATTCTGGGGCTAGTCCAACTTCTAGGCATTCTCATCCATTTTCTCATGCAGTTTTCAACTATGTATCCATATCTACCACATTTTGTGCAGTTTCTCCATGTGTTGTAATCCCAAACATATGAGTTACTGACTCTTTTTGGTTAATAAGCATTTTCTTGTTCTTTTGGCTTCCATGCTTTCTTTTCCTTTTTCTTGCATTCAAGAGATGTATGCCCATGCATTTTTCAAGTAGGACAATATTTTTCCATGTAGGATTCCTTTGTTGGTTGTTTCACCTTAGATTTAAATTCATATGCTTTATGTCCATGTTTGTTATAGTTATAACAATTTCCTATGAATGTAGATTTGGAATTAGGAATACCTTTAGCTTTGCTCCTGCAAAAATTTGAAGTTTGGCTTGGTTTTCCACACTGATTACATGATAGCTTCCTTGGTCTTGGATTTGTGTAGACATTTTTTTGATCATATTGATTTGATGATTCTCCATGCTCGGTATACCCTAGTCCGGTATTGTTTTTGACTCTTCTTTGTCCATCTAGAAAATCATCCATTCTTTTGGTACTCTCTTAAGCTTTCTTGATCATATCATTGTGTTGTTTCTGAATTCTTACTTCATGCTTCAGTCTTTCATTTTCTTCTCCTAGATCACCAATAGCTTCCAAATTCCCATTGATTTCTATGTTTACTTGGTTTTCCTCATGACTCATTAGTACAATTTTATTGGTGATCTCATGATGGTGTTTAGTAAGTCTTTGTATTTATGATTCTCTCTCTTGTAGATTTTCAGTGATCTTCCTCTTGTCATCAACAGCTAGTGTTCTTTCTTTCTCAGCTTGGCTAGCATTATTCATAACCTCAATCATTCTTACCATCTATGTCTCTTGACCGATTCACAATGATTTCACTTGTCAATCTATATGTTGATTGATTTCATTCAGACTTGTGATGCTTCCTTTGGATGTGTCTAATTAATTTCAACATGTAGATCCTAATGACTCAAATAAATCAGGTATCTCTTCTTAATGATAGTTTGTTTCATTATAGTGAAATTCCATAACCTTTCTTTCATCCAGTAGTTCTCTCATCTTGATTCTTGCTGCTTTGTAATGCTCATAGAATATCTGTATCTCTAACTTCTAATTCTCAATACTCTTGTCTGGCTTATACCTTTCCATTGTATGATCTTTTCTCTCAAGTGATTTAAACTTATCCAAATAAGAGGTCTATCTCTGATACTAATTGTTGGAATAATGGAATGGTGTGTACTAAGAGGGGAGGGGTGAATCAGTACCCTTAATTTTTTTTATCAAATAACCTTAATCCTTTAGTAATCAATTCCTTGCACTACCAACCATATGTGTTATTCTATCTTTGTGTATGTAATATCAATTCATAAACACAATTTGCATGTAAACATTCATAGAAACATTCATGAAATATAATGACACATGACACAAGATTTGGTAACATAGAAAACCCCTGTTACAAGGTAAAAACTATGGTGGGGATGAAACCTACAAAACTTCACTATCTGCAGAATGGAAGGCGCCAGTTAAGGCTTACAAGTTTAATCACTTTTGATGATATTACCCTATTAGGAGTAACATGTTTAGACTCATTAAGGTCTACTCTATTAAGATCTTTAGCAACACCATTCAGTGTGTACTCAACAAAGAGATTTAAAAAAGAATTGTTAAATCCACCTTCTCAAAGGTTTTCTTCTATTTGCTACACTTGTTAGAATGTAGTCAAAAATACTTATTGACCTAAGTATATTTAATCTAGAATTGTTGAGTATAGATCCATTCAAGTTTACAATATTATGTATCACCTATAGTGACTGATTAATACCTTTGTTCTTCTTGATAGTCTTGAATCTGGTTCTTGATAACCGATTTCATCTTTTGCTCTCCTTCTACATAAAACTTTGTATCTGATCCATAGATGTACCCCTCAGCTACAATCATCATCACATCATCTTGTTCTGATTGATTACACATCTATTTATACATTGAATTGACCTAAATAAGTTTCACACATTTCAATGATAACTCTATGATCAAAGGTTTACGACTTGACATTGATCTCCTAGTTTGCATGTTTACAATTAGTTAGACTGATTAAAATGACTACAATTGCTTTACTTGTCCCTCAAGAAATGGTTTTAAAGATATGATTTAAAGCTAAATATAAAACTTAAGTGTTTTATCTGATGTATATGTCAGATCCACATTTCTCAAAATAAAGTTGTCTCTCAGTAGACTGGTGCTCCGGTTGCTCTTTAGTCTATCTGTTGGTGTAGACTATAAACTTTTCTGTCGTGTTCCTCTATTGTCTACTCTATGGATTTACACTATAAACTTATGTCGAGTTCCTCTGTGAATTATGTTTTTGGTTTACATGGTGATCTATCTTATTGGTGATAGTGCACTTTGAATTTTGTGTGACCTTTGTTAACTATTGTGTCGTGTTGCACTGTAATCCTGTCTTTCGGTGATCATGTACTGACGATTCAAAAAATGTTTCCTTTGCATACTAATGGAAAAATATGATCATCAGGAAATGATGTGTTCTTTAATTGATTTTTGATTATGGCCTTTGATTATTTTAATTAGGTGTTCCATTAATGGATAGTATTTTGGAATTATTCCTCTTACTTTTATTTGCACAAATTATCACTTCAAATTTGTTCAATCAATGTTAGGGAACTTCCTTTGTGGGATCATTGATAAACTGTGTATTTTTCATGTTATCAATTTTGGCTTAGAATGGATGGAATTGGAAATAATTACAAAAGTGAAATATTTTAGTTTGGAATCCTTTGAATATGGTTTCTAAAATCTATATGAATAGGGGCTTACTTTTTTGTGGGTCACATTTGTAGTGTAACCAAATATATCTTTCTTGAAAGAGGAAGTAGATGTTTCCACTTCTGTCTTCTTTTTTGACGGATTGGGCTTAAAAAAAATCATTTCCATATAAGTTTAATTTATGTCACATACATGGGTTCTTGATTTTTCATTTTGAGTTTGGTTGAAGAACAATATGATAAACAAGAAGGACGTTATCAAGATCATAAGGGTAGAGTCAAAACAATGTGATCTATGCTATGCAATGAATGTTAAAATAGAGTAATGGTTATATTGTGCATTGTTATTGATTATTGATATGTAATCAGTTTTTTAACATAAGGTCCATACATATCTTATTTTTCATGCAAACATATAGTAATTGAACTAAACATTTCAACGGTTTTAATTCCAAACAATGTAATGCTAGGGAAGATGAACCATACTGCACGTAACATTTTAATTCATCATTAATATGTAATTAATACTTGCGCTTTAAAAATCATCTTTATTCTACATATTTGTGTGATATTTCAAGTTTTCCTTCATAAATGTAATCATTAATTTTTGTATATGGAAATCATTTTTTTCTCATTTAGTGTATTGTATTTTCTAATTCTTAGAGTGTGTATGTAAAATAGCAAGAGAAAGTAACACATAAGAGATTGTCAATTGGAAGTGCCCAAATTCTTTATATGGTATCCTTCCCACTGTGTTGATATATGCAACCCCCTTTGGAGTTTGTTTCCTATATTTATTAGCTCAATTTTCTCTTATCTTTTGTGTCCATGGATTCCTCTATCCTCCTAGTTTGCAACAAATGAAAAATGTCTTTTTCTTAGAGAAGTTATTGGAAGGCAAGTGTGAGATATTTTGAAGCACCCCACTTTTATTATAATGCATGCATAAAACAAATGTTGGGCTCACCTTGCATAATGGTTGATCATAGATATAGAGTCAACATGGACACCATAGACATTTTTTTGGTGACATTTATCTCACTTGAGAGTTGTAAAATCTCTACATATATTTTATGCCATAAATTATTCAAGGATGTGTTTCTAGGTGAGTTAGATTTAGTGTTGGCCAACATTGATGAGAGTGATGAGAATCATACAATGTTTCTACCACAAGACTACATTGGTCTTTTTATAGGGGCTAGAGTGATTACAAGGTTCTATGTTCTTACTACTCAACCTGTGCACATTCTTCAGAATTATAGAGTGGAAATTCTTAGGAGCTTGACGTTTCTCCAAACCCTTATTGGTATGAGGATGATTGAAGACTATGAGTGGATTAAAGTATACCTCCATGAAGAAGGGTTCGACACTAACTTAGAGGGGGAATTCTTTGGCACCAAAATTGTAGAGGATACACAAACGATTGAGCGCAGTGATGATGATAGTGTTTCTGTTGGTCAGTGTCATGATATAGGAAATGTTGTTGTTGGGCTAACTAGGTTCGATGTGGGTCCCTAGGGTCTTTCATTTTTTCTACCTCCACCTACTCTACAATTGGATGTTATCTTTTCACATTTTTATTATGTCTTTCTACATATTTTTATAGTTTAAATGAATTATGTAGGTATGTTACATTTTATGGGGATTTCACCCATTTAGTAGCAATTTTCTATTTTCACAATCGGATATAACCAAAATTGAATAGGGTTTTCTCGTCAATGCACAATTCCACATTTTATACTATTCTCTGGAAATGTGGTACTTGACATGAACACACTTAGACTTCTACATTTCAATGTATTTAGCTACAATAATATAATATATTTGTGCTTCTTGAGTGTTACTAATCAATATGATAACATGTAATCATATAACTTCCTTTTGAAAGATGTAATTTTTTCTTTTTGATGAAATAAGTTCTGATAAGGTAAATCACCAACAAGCATATTGTGTAAATTTTTTAATCTTTCGAGCTATGGATTATTATTTATTAATGAAAAATAACTTTTTTTGTGCAAAAATATTTGTCAGACATTTTGTTTCGACCAATTTTCTTATTTGCATATAACAGCCCAAGTTTATCTCTGCAACATATGTGTACAGACTGCATGTGTTTTTCAACTGTGTTTTGCAGGTACCTAGATTTATGTCACATACTTTATTTAAATTTTTTATTACTTGTAATAGCATCATACTTTACTTCCATAATAAATGTTGGCGTCTAACAATTATTTTTGAGCTATGTTCTTGACAAGTTGAGGATAATCCAACTAACTATTTTTCATACTTCTGTAACTCCTACTAAATTATCTATCTCCTCTTGTGAATTTGCAAGAGAACCTTCCTTCAAACATCTTCATATTACTCTGAAATGGGGTTGGAAAAATGGTCTTTTCTCGTATTCTTTCCAATTATGTCCATTCTATGTCTCACTACAATTGGTATGTCCTTATTTTTCAAAGTATGTAAGTCAAAGTAACATAGTTTACTCCAACTATTCTATGGAATTATGATCCTTAACCTAATAATCAGGTTACAAGGAAAGATGCACACAAATCAATATAAATAATTGATCGCTAGTGGGTATTTATAAGAATTTTATATATGGTATTTGACTATAAAAGATAGGGTTCCCTAATTAATTAAATCAAACCATTAAATATCATAAATATATTCGAATTTGATTGTATCCTTTTTTTCAATTGTAAAAATGGCATCATTCATGCCTCAAAATTTACAATCATGTCAATCAACATTTTCCATCTTGAAAGTGGACCCGTTCTTTAAAATTTGTAATACACACAAAAGGGATAAAAATTCACCCTCAACCCATCAGCAACAATATTCCTGGCTCCCTTAACCTGAGGCAAAATCTCCAAGAAGAAAAATGCTAGCTCGTTCCTTAACCAAAAACAACCACATTCTATCATGGGCTCTTGAAAGCTGTTAGCATCCAACTAGACAAAATTGCGTAAGAAAAGAATAAAGAACTGAACAAAAACATGGGGTTTTGAAAGACTCCCTTAAACTTAGATTTGGGGATCCCAAAACCAATAGGAATAAGTCATCAATCTCAAAGCATTTGATAAGAACACCCCTAAAAGAAAAACACCTATCCACCTTAATAGGGTAGGGACCCACCTCAATAGGGATTGAAAGGATGGAAACCATCAATAGAGGAAACAAAGATCCAAACCTCAAACCAACGTTCAGTAGCCCAGAGATGGAACCTTAACACTTTTCTGGATAGTTGGGTTCTAAGATGGCTCCCAGAATGAAAATTTGAATATGAGGCCTAATCTAGCCTAGCTCCAAGCAGAAGAAAAAAACCAAAATATCCACCTCTATAGGAGATAAGGAGAAAAATTGTATCTTCAAGGAGAGAGAAATAATCAACCATATGGTCTCAAAAAATAGGGCATCACCAAAAATCCTCTAGCACCACCCTAGCTCCACAACAACACCCAACTCCCCCTCGAAAGGAGATATGTTGTCTCCAAAAGCATCCATCTCTACCTCCAAAGAAGGAATGGTCACCCGAATAAGACCATATAGAGAAAACCTAAGCTGAAGAGAGAGGACAAGCCAAAAGATACCACTTCTGAGCCCAAGAGAATAGCCCATCAAAAAATCTTTAGCAAGACTCCACGGTAAATAAGAAACCAACAACAACCCTAAAAGGCTCGTCATCACTAAAATTCCAATGAATGGATTTCTGACCAAAAATCCCAAAAATAATAATTTTCCCATAATGTTAAACCCTAATATCTACAAAGGAAACACACAAGAATGGAAAATGAGCACCTCTAGAAAGACAAGAGTGAAAACTTCAAAAAGAGCCAATCCAGTAGCTACCACTACAATGTTAGACAAAAAACAATATTGTGGCTCATCAATGACCCAAAAGCCTTAAAATTATCATCCAAGAAGAAATACATATCTTAAGATAACATATATCTCCCTAAGAGAGATAGAGATTATGCAAAGCACCAACATACCCAACATCCACAACATTGTAAACCTTAGGCTGTTAGGGAGAAAACACCTCCAAATTAGGGCTCTAGAATGAGGAGCCCACTTCAATAAAAAGATCATCCCAGACACATTGCAAGAAAGAATCCATGAGAGCTTAGAATCCTCCTCAATGAGTGAAACTGGAGCACAAAAACCATACTCATCTATCACCCATAAAAAAACCTTTCCCTCCAAGAGATGAAAACCACCATTCTATTTCCATGAAAGATAACACCCAAAATTTGATTAGAGGGTAGAGAAGCCACAAGATTTAACTCATTTCCCACAAAAACCATCACACCCAATTGGAAACCAAAGAAATCTTGTGAATCCCTCTCCCACCATAGATCTTCCCTTCAAAATTATGAAAGGGAATCCCCCCTCCTGGGACATACACACCAACAACACCAAAAAACCCAAGCACATTTCACCAATGCAAATGACCTTCTCCATGAAACCCAGAACACCAAGAAACTTTATCTCTTGAGAGGAGATCATCCTCTCCTTTTCCATCATCAGAGTCTCCTCCATCCCCATCACTTCCACAGACCCTAGCTCTCTCTTTGTTACTGCTCCCGCCTCTAAAAAATATTATCATTGAAGGATATAGAAATTGATTTTCCACTATAATTTATTATTAATATAATATCAATACTTGTCTTTTAGATGCCTTAGTGTTTTTCTCATGCATTTGCAACAAAAAATTATATTTTATTTTCTATGTTTCAGTAATAATTGATATTCTATTTAATATTCATGCTTACTAATATTTGCATCATAAAATTTTCTTAGAATACATAATGTAACAAACTCTAAACTTTGTTTTGAATATGTGGCTTTTTTTCACATTCGTACAACATCACTTAGTGTTGAATTATCAACTTCCATTACGGTATGATGACTTTTTTTACTTAGGAAGTTTTTAAAATTGTTTCTCACTCAAATGCTACCTCGCTTGAATAATGTACAACTTTCTAATTTATAAAATCAGTCAATCAAACTTCACTCATTTTATTTTATTTCAGATTTTTTCTGTCAATCCATAGTTGATGGGTTTCGCCCCCCATTACTAATATTAATTCCACATATCTTTAAAAAAAGTCCATATTCACATGAGTGATAGTTGATTGACACCAAGCACGGTCTTTTCCATAAATTTTCAATTGTGCCACATTAATAATTTCCTATACGAGTTATTTTTGTCATAACTTGATTTCTTTCATGATTTGCGACTTATATCTGTCCTTGATTACCAAACCTCATTTATCACTACTAATATTGTTTACACATACCAAACATATTTTTTATATTGTGTATCTACCCAAAGGGTTTCATGTTCTTTGACCAATGTTAACATCTCACTTGGGTAGTTTACATGTTTCTAATTTACAAAATCACCTGATCAAATTTCGTTCAATTGATTTTATTTCTCTTTATTGTTTTATCTCAATTCGTAATTGACCAATCTCACTGGTCATTACTTACATTAATTCCACATATCTTGAAAAAGGGTCCACATTCAACACAAGTGATATTTGATTGACAATAAGCACAATCTTTTCCATGAATTGTCAAGTGTGCCTGATTAATAATTCCCTACAGGGAACAGAGCCTAGAAATTTCCTTCAATAATTTATCTACACAAAAAAAAAACTTTTGTGTATGTGTTTTTACCTACATGTGTAATCAGGCTCAAACAAGGGAAATGTTACTTAAACATGCATTAAAAAAATCTACAAATAAGAAAACCACATTACCTCCGATAGAGCCAAAACAAGCGCATCCAAGGCTTGCTTGATTTTCTCTTTTGGGAGAACGTGGGTGTGCTCTCTGAAACACAATATGCTATCCTCAAATGCAAAATCTCAAGATGAAATGAAGCTACAAACTAATGGAGATCAAATGGATTACAACACTAGTATGAGGAACTAGCTTGCAATGATGATCCAAGGATGGTAATGAAACTATGAAATTATGATAGTGAAGATGCTACTAAGATGCAAGATGTAAGTTATGCTAACATGATTCGAGATTAAACTAACATGATATAAGAGTCAAGATTTCAAAAAAAAACTAACATGAATATGATTATATTCCTAAAACTCAAGAATGAAACTAACTTAATAAAAATGCAATAGCTAATGAATGGATTCAAAATCAAAATGGCATTATGATTTTAAAATGAAAGATGGATGCAAATGCAAGTGGAAAGGCTCCTCTTTTTATATTTTTGGGAGGACTTGATGGGCTTGGATAAGATGTCACCTATGTGGCATCCACAAAGGAGCCACATGGGATAGAGGGATGGTCATGCAAGAGGGATAGTATGCAAATAACACTTTCGGTAAGATTACACCAAAAAATAGAACAAAGAGCAAACCGAAAATCAGATATAAAGAGATCACCGAAGATGACTAAGTGCAAAGAGAACCAATAACACAACTTAGTGTGTACACCAAAAATACAAAGAAAGAAAGATAAAGAATAACCCAACAGAGGAAACTGATGAGAAATTTAAAGTGCAACCGACAGAACAAAACTGAAAGACAGTCAAGCATAATTGATCATCAGGAACCGAAAGTCAGTTGGAACCTGAAAAAAGTGGATCTGACTTCCACGTCAGATAAATTAGTCATGTTTTATTTATAGAATCTTGATTTTTTTTTAAAACCATTTCTTTAGGGACAAGAAACATGAATGTAAGTTCTTTAATCAGTCTAACTGATTTAAAAGACATAGACTAGGAGATCTAGGTACAAGTTGTAAACCTAACCTTAGAGTTAACATTGTTATTCATGAAACTTAATAAAGTCAATCCATCTTATAAATAGATGATGCAATCATTCATTATAGGATGATGTGAAGAGAGAGGAGAACATGAATGAAGCAAATGAGCACATCTATGGATCAGATTGAAAGTTTCAAGAACAAGAACAACAAAAGGTGAATTTGGTTATCAGAACCAAGAACAGAGGCTACCGAGAATCAGAGGTATTATTCAATTACAATAAGGTAATAATAATTTTAATGTTAACTAAACTGGATCTGTATCAGCAATAGGATATTGCATTTACCAAGTCAATTTGTAATTTTCTATCACTCTAACAAGTGGAGAAAAGCTTAAAAATCCTTTCAAGGAAGGTGGATTTAACAGTCCAACTATAAATCTCTTAACTAAGTGCATACTCAACAGTGTTTATAAATCTCTTAATAGAGTAGACTTTAATAGGTCTCCACTGATACTCTTAACATGGTAGATAATCAGAAGTGATCAAATTGTAAGCCTTGACCATCCCCTTCCAATCTGCAGATAGTGAAGATTTTGTGGGTGTCATCCCCACTACATTTTTTACTTCTTAACAGGAGTTTTTTGTGATATCATATCTTGTGTTATATGTCAATTACTTTCATGAATGTTTCTATGAATGTTCACACGTATGTTAATGTTATGAATTGATATAATTTATAGTAATATATTATAGATCATATTGAATGGCTATACAATTGATTACAAAGGTTAATTGATTAAAGGATACAAAAAATTTTAGAGGTACTGATTCACCCCTCCCCTCTCAGTACATACTTCCCATTAATCCCAACAATTGGTATCAAAGCTAAGTCTCTTCTTGTAAAGATTAAAGCCTTAAGACAAAAGATCACACAATGGAGAAGTACAGACTTGATAAAAATATTGAAAATAAGAAGCTAGAAATTTAGATGTTCTATGAACAGTATAAAGAAGCTAGAATCAATATGAGATAGTTGTTAGATGAAAGAAATAATATGGCATCTCACTGTAATGAGAAATATTATCATGAGGAAGAGATATTAGATTTCTTTGAGTCTTCAGGATCAACTACAATAAAAGCATCAGATACATCAGAAGAAAACATCACAAGCCTTACTGAAATCAATCTACATCTGGTTGGACAAGTTAATGGCATTATTGGGAAGTATGTACTGAGAGGGGAGGGGTAAATCAATACCTCTAAAAACTTTTGTATCCTTTAATCAATTAACCTTTTTAATAAATTGTATATCCATTCAATATGATCTATACTATCTTGATGTAAATTATATCAATTCATAACATTAACATACATGTGAACATTCATAGAAACATTTATGAAAGTAATTGACACATAACACAAGATATGATATCGCAGAAAACTCCTATTAGGAAGTAAAAATTGTGGTGGGGATGGCACCCAAAAAATCTTCACTATCTTCACATTGGAAGGGGCTAGTTAAGGCTTACAATATGATCACTTCTAATGATATACCCTATTAAGAGTATCAGTGGAGACCTGTTAAAGTCTACTTTGTTAAGAGCTTTAGTAACACTATTGAGTGTATACTTGGTTAAGAGATTTGTAGTTGAACTGTTAAATCCACCTTCCTTGAAAGGATTTTTACACTTTTCTCCACTTGTTAGAATGATAGAAAATTACAAATTGAACTGGTAAATGAAATCTCCTATTGTTGATACAGATCTAATTTAGTTTAGATGAAAAATATTATCACCTTATTGTGATTGAATAATACCTTTGATTCTTGGCAGCCTCTATCCTTGGTTCTGATAACCAAATTCACCTTTTGTTGTTCTTGTTCTTGAAACTTTCAATCTGATCTATAGATGTGGTCATTTACTTCATTCATGTTCTCCTCTCTCTTCACATCATTGTATAATGAATGATTGGATCATATATTTATAAGATGGATTGACCTCATTAAGTTTCATGAATAACAATGTTAACTCTAAGATTAGGTTTACAACTTGTACCTAAATCTCCTAGTCTATGCATTTTAAATTAGTTAGACTAATTAAATAACTTACATTCATGTTTATTTTCCCTAAAGAAATTATTTTAAAAACAAATCAAGATTCTAGAAATAGAACATGAATGTTTTATCTGACGTGGAAGTCAGATCCACTTTTTGCAATCTACAACTGAATCTCGGTTCCTGATGGTTAGTTATACTTGACTGTCTTTCAATTTCATTTTGTTAGTTGCACTTTAACTGTCTTGTCAGGTTCTTCTTTATGTTTCTGTCTTTGCATTTTTGGTGTACACACTAAGTTGTGTCGTTGGTTCTCTTTGCACTTAGTCATCTTTGGTGATCTATTTATATCTGATTTTTAGTTTGCTCTTTGTTCTTTCTTTTGGTGTAATGTTATCGAAAGTGTTGTTTGCATACTAATGAAAAATTAATTTCATCAATCTCCCCCTTTGAGATTAGTATCAAAAACTTATCTGTGCAAAATACTAACAAAATGTTAAGTATATACACAATATATGATCCTTAGTCATTTAATGACTCCCCCTATGTATATGTTGGTATATCTGTACATATGATATCTTTCTCTCTATAAGTACATATACATATCTTTGTCCATGTAAACATATATCATTTTACCATATGATTTTCCCCATAAGAATATACCGTATACATATCATATACATATCATTTTCCCCCTTTTTTGATATTAAGGGCAAAGGTCAATACCTTATAGTTTATCAAAAATGTGGGAGTGTGAAGACTTCATGTCTTCTATAATTTTCTCCCATTTTCCCTTTAAGTTCTCAAGAGCCATGTGCTCGAGTGTAATCTTGGAGTGCATGTCATAGATGATGTCTGCTATAGACATCTCGGGGGTTGCTATCAATTGCCTTGTTGAACTGATATGTTGTTGGAGCAATGTAAGGTATGGTAGAAGTTGAGCTTGGAGATCAGTGACTTCTTCCTTGAAGTGTGTCTTTGCTTCCCACAATTCCTTCCTTAACCTTTTTATAATGATTTTCTCATAATGCAACTTAATTTCATTATCTCTATCGGTGGTTAAGATTTTTGCACTGTTTGCTAGATTTGTATCCATCTTTGCAATGTTTTCACTATTTTCTTTAGTGAACTTTTCTAATGTGCTCAATTGTTGATTCAAGGTTATAGATTCAATTATAATTGGATCTAGTTCAGTATTGAATTCTGATAGCTTTACCTTGTTAACTGCCACTTCTTGGATGATGATCTCAATAAGCTTTTGTTGGTACTTCAGCTCTACTCTCTCCTCAATCGCCTTCTCAACATCAATATTTTGTGTTGTTATTTCATCGGTGAGAGTGTCTTTCAGTAATGAATTATGATAGATTTACCTTTTTGACTGCCACTTCTTGGATGATGATCTCAATAAGCTTTTGTTGGTACTTCAGCTCTGCTCTCTCCTCAATTGCCTTCTCAGCATCAATATTTTGTGTTGTTATTGCATCAGTGAGACTGGCTAATTTATCAAGAATTGGTTTGTTCTGATCAATATGTACATTAGGTAAAATTTGGTGTAATATGTCCCATGTTTTCTCTAGTACCATGGAGTCTCTGTGTTGTTTCTTCAGCTTCTCTTGTAATGCCTTTCTTTGGCATATTTCACCGTATTCTTGTAATGCCTCAAAATCAAGTGTGGTTGGGTCACACTTTGGTATTTCAATAATTTCATTCAAGGTGACCTCCACCTTATTCTTCATATATTTCTTCCTCTTCTTTTGTGATTCACTTGAATGAAAAACCATTTCCAATTTCTAGGATTTCTTAGTTTTGCTTGATGAAGTTACCTGTTGTGCTTCTTTTTGCTGCTTTGTGTCGGTTTCATCTTGTTGGGTGTTTGTAGACATCTTAACATTCACCTTCACATTTTTGGTAGCACCTTTGTTAGATTCCTCAGGACTGCCATCTTTAGGTTTATCTCCTTCATCAGTGTGCTTAGCTTCATCATTCTTTGTTTCTGCATTCTTCTCTATTTTTTCTGCATCTGTTTGTTTTGAATCTCCTCCTGTAACCTTATCAGTATCGGTTAAATTTTGAGTGGCTCTGATGCCTTTCTGACCATCGATGTTGTCTTTCTTCTCCTCTTCCCCTACATCCTTGTGAGTGTCTTTTTTTGGGGACTTGTTCTTCTCTTGTAGAATATTGATAGCTTGTATCAATATGGGCATGTTTCCTGGTATGTTCACCTATGAAGTGTCACATATTGATTCCTTCTCATTGGTTGTGTCCTTTGTTACATTGACATCTTCATCTTTATTAACTTCCTTTGTTGGGTCATCAGTTATGTCAATGATAGTATTATCCACAATGTTGTCATTTGTGGTGTTTGGCCATGATTCATTTGCAACATCTACATTTTTGTTTCCGGTTGTGTCATCTTCTTCCTTGTCTAACTCAACGGATGTATCATCTTCTGCATCTTTTATTAAGACTTGTTCTTGAGTTTCTTTATCAACATCTTTTTTTTGTAGGTCTTTGTCGAGGATATCTTCCTCAATAGGTCTTTTCATAATTTTACACCATTTCTTATGGCTATCCTATTCAAGTTCTATAAGTTTTCCTTTGAGAAATTTATATGCTCTCAACTTCGGTGAGAACTCCTTTTTGTGCTTCTCCATCATCTCATCTATTTCTACCTTCTTGGATTCAGGTGGTATGAGAGTAACAAGTACTCTTTCTCTTATTTCCTTCTCATTCTTCAAGGCAAATGTCCATCTAGCATATAGTTTGTCCACGAGTTCCCTTGGTACAAAACTACCTTCAAATTGCACTAGTACATATTTGAACTTGTACAATTTTTCTATGATGGCATCCTCTATTTTATTCTGATCTTCTGGATCTAATTTCAACCATCTTCTAATCTTTGAATCTGTAATAGATCCTGAATTTGCAATAGAATGACAAATGTGATCAATAGATTCTGGAGCTTTTACCTTGACACTTTCTACCTCTATAGCTTCACCCTTCTTAGTGTCTTCAATATCCTCTTGGGTTTTAATGAGCTTCCTTCCTTTTTTGTTTTTCCCTCTCTTCAGTGTGGCAAATTTCCTCTTGTACGTTCTGACCTTTCCTTTCTTCAAAGGTGAAGGAGTTGAAACCTTAGATGTTTGGATTCTTGTTCTAGAAGAATTTGTGGTTCTTGGCTTCTTAGTTGGTGGAGGAGGTGGTGAATCTGACTCTGTTTCCTCAGAGTCATCCTTTTCTTCATTTTTATTGATATATAACTTTTCTTTAGTTTCTTCCTCTTGTTCAACTTCCTCATCTTGTTCAGCTTCTTCTTCAATTGCCGACAATATTTTCTTGAGATTCTTTACCATCTTGTCCTTTTTCTTGAAAATTTTCTTAACAACCAAGCCAGATTTTATTCTTGTCTTTGCCTCCTCATATGTTCCAAACTTGGGTTGTTTCTTATCTAGTGGTTCATTTAACAAGGCATCAATTGCTTTAGATGCAAGATCAATGTTTATCTCATACTCTAATGGTTGAATCCATGTTGTCCTTCGTACAATAGGCTTGATGTATGTATGATCAATATCAACCATAAGACATATTTCATCTTTATATTTATCAAAGATTTGTTCGGGGATTCTTACCATCTTTTGCATTTGGTCTTTGAATACAGTGAAGTATTCATCCATGACTATCTCAAAATTATCTCCTAGTGGTGCTATATGTTCACTGATCTACATGGTGACTAGTTTTGTACTATCCCATTTCACATCTCCTATTGATGGGAATGTTTCTTGAAAATAGAAGAAAATGCACATTATGAGTGAGCCAAACTTACATGTGTTTGACTTTGCATTTCTTATAGTCTTTAAGTTATCTTTCAATTGATTTAGTAGAAGTTTGGATAAGTCTAATTTTGTTCCCTTCTTCACAATTTTGTACATTGTGTCCACTGCACTGGATGCAATGTTGTTCAACATGCTGGCTTGGAAGAATTTGTAGCCTAGAATGCATGCACCAAATTTCATCTCATCATCGATTATGGTGGAAACTTTCAATCCTCTACCATCCAATTTGGATCCTATCATCTTCTTAGTCTTGGCCTTAGGTGGATGCTTCAATGCTTTCATCTTTTATGTTATAGGGTAAACATTGACAGCATGGATAACATCTCAGGTTATCACCTTCGGTTCATCCAACCAAAGCTTATGATTGTGAATTCGGCTTAGCACTAACTGAATCCACTCAGTTTTGAAAACCTTTGGGAACATTAGGGAATTGGTAATTCCTTTTACTTCTATATGTTTTTCTCATCTTTCATTGTTCCATCTTTGTTGCATAGCTTCTTATAAGGTTCTTCAACTTCTGAATTTCCTATCTCTACAATCTTGCAGTGTATAAATGATCGTACATCTTCCATGAGTAACACCCTAGCTGGTATGTGTGAGAATTCTCTAGCATCATCAGGTTGTGAGGAAACCTCAGGATGAATCTTGTAGTTTGGTTCCTCGCATGCCAAATTATTGATGAGCTTGAACTCATCCTTCTCGGTGTTCTTGGATTTCATAGATCTTGAAGTTGTTGCCATTTTTCAAATTTAGGGCTTCCTATGAAATACGCAAAATAAATTTGTCGGTTCTGTAGAACTTACTATTTACTCTTGCAAAGATTTTTGATTTTCTTTAGAGTGCTCTATGTTGAGTTGTGGTCGCTCTGTGATTCAGTCACTTTCTACTCAAAAATTGCCTTGGTCGCTATGCTCTGGTCATCGTGAACAATGAGTTGTTCAATTTCCCCATTTATAGTTGTTGCCCTAAAATGTGTGTCATTAATGCTTACCAACTCCTTGGTGAATACTTCACTTTCAGTGACAACATGACGTATCAGAGTGGTTGTTATACTTCTTTCTTTTATCGACGGGTTTCGGTGTTACAGACAACTTGTTCACTTTGCTTGTTTACCGATGAGGCTCGGTTTACAATTAGCAAATTTTATTTTTTATGTTAATTGACGCTTCTTAGTAAGTGTAAGTAGTCTTATCTTTGATTGTATACTGACAGGTTTTAGTATGTATACTCGATAGCATAGTTATCACAAATTTTAACAAGTAATACCATGATGCATCTTTGCTTATGCTAATTTGCATTTTATCAACATATTATGGAACTGATGTAAAAATAATACATTTGTGTAATGTAGTTCCATACTTACATCTTCTACTTAGGTGGGGGTGGTGATTTCATCAGATCCATTGGATGGGGTGTCCCCATTTTCATTGCTTGGTCTAGCTTCATCATTGTTTGAAGCCTTCCTCCACATTTTGTCTCTTTCCCTCCAGATGTCTTCAATGGTATTTCCATTGGGATATGTGATGGTCTCTATCGTTCAGTCTTTGCAGTATTTCTTGAGATAACCAACTTTGTGACAGTGTAAGCATGCCATTCTGGGGTTAGTCCAGCCTCTAGACTATCTAGTCCACTATCTCATACAGTTTGTAGCAATGTGACCATATCTTCCACATGTTGTACAATTTTTCCAAGTGTTGTAATCCCATACATACTGGTTACCAACTCTTTTTGGTTGATAGGGAGTTTCTTGAACTTTAGGCTTCCATGCTTGCCTTTTCTTTTTCCAGCATTCAAGAGTTGTGTGCCCATTCATTTTGCAAGTAGGATAGTATTTGTCCATGTAGGTTTCCTTCTTTGGTTGTTTCATCTCAGACTTACATTCATATGCTTTATGTCCTTTCTTGCAACATTTATAAAAAAATCCTATGAATGAAGATGTAGATTTAGGAATACCTTTCATTTTGCCTCTGCATCATTTGATGTATGGCCTTGCTTTCCACAGTGATTGCATGTTAGCTTTCTTGGTCTTGGATTTTCATAGACATTCTTTGGATCAGTTTGATTTTTTGATTCTCTATTCTTGGTAAAAACTAGACCGGTATTGTTGTGAACTCTTTGTTGTCCTTCAAGAAAAATCATCCATTTTTTTATTTCTTTCTTCATCTTTCTTGATAATTTCATTATGTTGCTGCTGAATTCTTATTTCATGTTTTAGCTTTTCATTCTCATCCCTTAGTTCACCGATAGCTTCTATTCTTTCAATGAGTTCAACATTTATTCTATTTTCTTCTTTACTCATAAGAATAATCTAATTTGTAATCTCATGGTGATGCTCTGTAAGTCTTGGTATTTCAGACTCTTTTTCTTGTAGCTTTTCTGTGATCTTTCTTCTATCATCAATAGCTAGTGTTCTTTCTTGCTCAACTTGTCTAGCATTTTTCATGACATCAATCATCCTTACCATCTGTGTCTCTTGACTAATTTGCAGACATTTAACTTGTCTAGCATAATGTATATTAATTTCAAATAGGCTTGTGATGCTTTCTTCTCATGTATCTGATGCTTTGCTTGTAGTTGATCCTGAATAATCAAATAAATCTAGTATCTCTTCCTCATGATAATCGGTCTCATTAAAGCGAGATGCCATATTATTTCTTTCATCTAACAGCTATCTCATATTGACTCTAGCTTCTTTATATTGTTCATAGAACATCTGAATTTCTAGCTTCTTATTTTCAATATTTTTATCAAGTTTGTACTTCTCCATTGTGTGATCTTTTCTCTTAAACCTTTAAGCTTTCCAAGAAGATACTTATCCCTGATACCAATTGTTGGGATTAATGGAAAGTATGTACTGAGAGGGGAGGGGTGAATCAGTACCTCTAAAAACTTTTGTATCCTTTAATCAATTAACCTTTGTAATCAATTGTATATCCATTCAATCAGATCTATACTATCTTGATGTAAATCATATCAATTCATAAGATTAACACACATGTGAACATTCATGAAAGTAATTGACACATAACACAAGATATGGTATCGCAGAAAACTCCTATTAGGAAGTAAAAACTACGATGGGGATGGCACCCTCAAAATCTTCACTATCTGAAGATTGGAAGGGGCCAGTAAGGCTTACAATTTGATCACTTCTAATGATCTACCCTGGTAAGAGTATTGGTGGAGAATTTTTAAAGTCTACTCTGTTAAGAGCTTTAGAAACACTATTGAGTGTGCATTCGGTTAAGAGATTTGTAGTTGGACTGTTAAATCCACCTTCCTTGAAAGGATTTTTACACTTTGCTCCACTTTTTAGAATAATAGAAAATTCCAAATTGACCTGGTAAATGCAATATCCTATTGTTGATACAGATCCAATTTAGTTTACATAAAAAATATTATCACCTTATTGTTATTGAATAACACCTTTGATTCTTGGTAGCCTTTGTTCTTGGTTCTGATAACCAAATTCACCTTTTGTTGTTCTTGTTCTTGAAACTTTCAATCTGATCCATAGATGTGCTCGTTTGCTTCATTCATGTTCTCCTCTCTCTTCACATCATTGTATAATGAATGATTGCATTATCTATTTATAAGATGGATTGACTTCATTAAATTTCATGAATAAGAATGTTAACTCTAAGATCAAGTTTACAACTTGTACCTAGATCTCCTAGTCTATGTGTTTTAAATTAGTTAGACTGATTAAACCACTTACACTCATGTTTCTTGTCCCTAAAGAAATATTTTTAAAAACAAAGCAAGATTATATAAATAGAACATGAGTGCTTTAACTAACATGGAAGTTAGATCCAATTTTTGAGGGCTGCAACTGACTCTCGATTCTTGATGGTTGGTTATGCTTGACTATCTTTCGATTTTGTTCTGTTAGTTGCACTTTAACTATCTCATCGAGTTCCTCTGTCGGGTTCTTCTTTATCTTTCCATCTTTTGATTTTTGGTGTACACACTAAGTTTTGTCATTGGTTCTCATTGCACTTAGTCATCTTCGATGATCTCTTTATATCTAATTTTTGGTTTTCTCTTTGTTCTATCTTTTGGTTTAATCTTAACAAAAGTGTTGTTTGCATACTAATGACAAATTAATGTCATCAATTTTTATATTTTTGGGAGGACATGAGGGGCTTGGATAAGATGGCACCTATGTGGCATCCACATAGGAGCCACATGGGATAGAGGGATGGTCATGCAAGAGGGAGAGTTTCTTACACATTTGTGAGAAACCTTTGAAATTGATGACTTAATGAAAATTGGAGACAAAGGTGTAAGAGAGTGAGATTTATGTAAAACCTTAGTCTAGTTTCTACTGAGAGTTAGCCTGACTCTGCTTCACGATCTCTTAATGGATCTTATAGGGTATTATTAAACCCTAGCTTGAGAAAGACACTAATATCTTCACCGCAAGTGCTCTAGACCTAGTTCTCACCATTAAGCTACCATCTCATGCTATAGAATCTATTAGGATAGATTCATTCTCTAAGTTAAACCAATTGATTTAATATGAAAACCAAACTGAACATATTACACAAAGAACACATAACATGTTATAGAAGATAGTTCCAAATACTCTGTGTTTCTAATTGAAACCTATTACATGTACAATCCTCTCTTATCCATTTGCTTCTTTTATCTATCTATCTATTACAACTTATTAACTATATAACTATATCCTTTAAAATATCTTGTGTCCTCCAACAACTTCAAAAACCTTGCACAGAAGGCATGGACGATCCATAAATGACCCTCCCATCATTGGAACATGTGTCCCTATTCATCAAAGACAAAAATGACATGTTGGGAGCCGTTGCAGTTGACCTAGCTGGTCAGAAATATCACATCCTATATTTCCTGGGCCGTTAACCGGCATAACCGAGCAAGAGACCAAAATTACTAAGCACTAGTCCCAAGCGTCAAAACTAACTTTGCCTTCAATACTCAAGTGTCAGTCGATAAACCCTAAATCTACAAGCAATCTCAAGAAACATCCCTAAGCACCAAGTGTAACCCGAGAGACATTATCAAGAAATGTTCCCAAGCATTCTGCATAGCATACCCAAGAAACCTAGTGTAACCCGAGCAAGGATCCTGAGTATCATCCCCAAGAAACAGAGTTTCCTAACCACCAGTATAAGTTAGTGTCATTTCACCAATTTTGGTTGCTAGAGCCTTGTAGGATTTCTAGATGTTTACAAACTACCTCAACACACACATTAAACTAAAAAACAACTACTAAGAAACTATGGTGTTCACTGATTGACCTTGGTCATTACAAGAATGGTGGAACAAAGCACCTTACAAACTTAAAATTCTTCTAACCTAGGTGCTCCTGCACCATACTCCCCAAAAAAAAAAAAATCAACTTCCAGGTGATTCGATCAAGTTAGGACCGATTCCTAACATCTTAAAATTGGTTTCTTGCACCCATATTGTAGCCTTTGAATCAACTTTCCCTTGCCACTTGACCAGATGTTCCATACAGGTCTTCTTTCTAGTCTCCTTGGAAACTCCTGAATTCAAAATATTTTGTGCCTTCAATTTCAGTGCAACATGAAGTTTGAGTTCTTTGAGATCCTCTGTACCTACGGTGAGATCAGAATCACCTTCTGTAATTGGCCCTCTATAGGATACCAAATCTGCCACATTGAAAATAGGAGATAATCTTATGTCTATAGGAAGATCAAATTTATAAGCATTAGGACCATACCTTGCCAAAATTGCACAAGGGCCTATCTTTCTCATCTGAATTTTACTCGAAACTCCTTTCTGCAACCCTTCTTTGTTTAGGTACACCATGACCAAATATTGAACTTGAAATTGAATATCTCTTTTCTTGGCATCTACCTTCTACTTGGTGTGAGTTGTACTCTCTACTAATGCTTTCATTACTAAATCATGGACCTCCTTCATGTATTGAGCAAAATATTGAGCATACCCACTCCTTTCTGCATTGCTTCCAATATCCCTTAGTTCACATATACCCCTGAGATGAATCTCATACACTATTTCAAAAGGGATCTTTCCAGTGGATCTATTGACTGTGTCATTGTATGCAAATTTTTCTTGAGATAGTAACTGATCCCATGATTATCCATACTCCTTGGTGAGGCATCTCAAAATAGTTACTAAGATTTAGTTCACCACTTTAGTCAGACCATCGTTCTGTGGATGATATGTTGAGCTAAAGCAAAGATTTGTACCAAGCTTCTGCCATAAGGTTTTCCAAAAATGACTCATGAACTTAGAGTCTCAGTCTGATACAATACTCAAAGGTAATCCATGTATCCTTACTGCTTCTCTAAAGAATAGATTTTCTATGTAAAATGCATCATGTGTTGTCTTGCATGGAACAAAGTGAGCCATCTTGCTGAACCTATTGACAATCACAAAGATGATGTACATTCCCTACTTGGTCTTCGGTAATCCAACTACAAAATCCATACTAAGGCATTCCCATGGTCTATTTGGGATTGGAAGGGGCTGGTATAATCATGCATTGGATGAAGTCCCTTTTTCCTTCTGATAGACTACACAAGTCTCTACATACTTATGGATATCCCTATTCATTTTTGGCCAATAATATTATCTCTTGACTAATTCTAGAGTTTTATTCAACCCAAAATGTCCACTTAATGAACCATTGTGCTTCTCTTGTACTACATTCTCCCTCATTGAACCTCTCAGTACATAGAGTTGTCCTCCTTTAAAAAAAAGACCTTCTTGAAGAGTATACTTTGAGTAGTCACTATGAAAGTGATTTTGGTAATCTTGACATACCTTGTATGCTACTGAAATGTCTTCATCTGCTAGAGAAAGATCCTTGAAGCTTTTAATGCCAATGCTCCTTAGCTAAAATTCTTGCACTATGAGTAACCTTCTACTAGTTGCATCTACTACTTTATTTTGTACTCCCTTCTTTTTCTTTATCGTGAAGGTATAGGCTTGGATTTACTCCACCCATTTCATGTGCTTATGGCTTAGTTTATCCTATGAGCTCAGAAAAATTAAAGCCTGATTGTCGGTAAAGACTACAAATTCCTTAGGAAGGATATAATGTCTCCATTTCCTTAGTTCTTTTACTAATTCATATAATTCCAAATCATATGAGGAATACTTCCTCTTTTCATCACTAATATTCTCACTCTAAAAGGCTACTGGCTTTCCTTCTTGACTCAAAATTGCACTGACAAGAATGTTACTAGCATCACACTCCACAGTAAACAATTTGTCAAAAATACAAAGTTTCAATATCAATTGAGTTTCTATCCTCCGTTTTAGTTGCTCAAATCCTTCATCATCCTACTCATTCCATTGTAACTTGGCTTTCATACCCCCTTTTATGGTATCCAAAATAGGTGCATTGATTTCACTGAACTATTTGATGAACTTCCGGTAGAACTATTCTAAACCATGGAAGCTTCTTACTTCAGCAAATAACTTGGGTGTAGGCCAGTTCAAGATTTCTTCCACCTTTTCAATATCTATCTTCAAGTTACCCTTTGAGATAACAAACTCTAAATATACTAACTCTTGCTTCATGAACTCACTCTTTTCCAAGTTTCTTGTCAAATTTTCTTCATGCAATCTTTGCATTACCATTTGTAGATGTCTAAGATGATCCTCTTTTGTCTTGTTGAACACTAGGATGTCATCTAGGTACACTACAACCCATTTTCCAATGAAGTCCTTCAAAACCTCATTCATCAATCTCATAAATGTCTTGGGGCATTTGAAAACCCAAAATGCATAACAAGCCATTCATAAAGTCCTTCGGTAGTCTTAAAATAAGTCTTCCACTCATCTCCCCCTTTAATTCTTATATGATGATATCCACTCTTAAGATCTATCTTGGATTAATATCTAGCTCCTCCGAAACAATCCATCAAATCTTCTATCCTGGGTATTGGGAACCTGTACTAGATAGTAATCCTATTTATGGCCCTAGAATCAGTACACAACCTCCAAGCACCATATTTCTTTGGGGCTAAGACTGTGGGAACAACACAAGGACTTATGCTCTCTCTAATCAACACTTGGTCAATTAGTTCTTGGATTTGATTAGAAATCTCTACATTTTTCTGTGGGGTCATCTTTTAAGAAGCTTTATTTGGAAGTGAGGCTCCTGGGATAAATTCAATTTGATGACTAATAGATCTCATAGGTGGTAAGATAGATGGTTGACCATCACTAACTATGTCCTAGTATTGAGTTAACAACCTTTGGATCTCTAAAGGCAACTCTTCCCTATTTTTTCCCTTCTCACCTTTTGGTTTCAAAACCAAAGCAAAGCCAACTCCATATTCTTCTTCTAATGTCTTTAAGAATTATTTCTCACCAACCAACAGTAGGTTGGGACTCCTCTTCTTCTCTACCTCTTCTTCCAAGGTGGATTGTACCCTGAAAGTTATTCCATTCTTCTTGACGAAATAGGACTTATTAGCTCCATCATGCACTGCAACTTAGTCAAACTGCCAAGGTCTACCCAATAGCAGGTGACACGCATCCATGGGAAGGAAATCACACAAAAATTTGTCCTTATATCTCCCAATGGAAAATTCTATACAAGCTTTCTCATTTACTATTACATGTTGATCTTTATTCAACCAAGTAACTCTATCAGGACTAGTGTGAGAAATCATTGTCAATTTTAAATTCTCAATAGCTTCTAAAGAAACTATATCATCAGTTGAACCTAAATCTATGATAACTTTACAGACCTTACCGATTACCTTGCAGTTGACTCAAAATAAAGACCATCTTTGGCTTGTCTCTTCTTTGATGGGTTGTTTGAGGAGTGCTCTCCAAACCATCAAATGCTCTCTCATCTTGGATCCTATGGAGACTTTTGTAGTCTCGCTTCTAGAATACTCTTCTTGCACATAGTTGGCTCTTTTCTCTCATCCTTGTGAATTAGAGCTCTTTGTAGGACACCGATATGCAGGATGTCCAAGATTTTGATAGTTGTGGCACTTCATCGAAGAGAAGTACGATCCTCTTCCCTGATTATCTGTTCTTCCACTTGAACTATTATTTGAACCTCTTCCTTGGTTGTAACCACCTCTAGTGTTACTAGATTCTCCTTGATTCTCTATGATTTTGGACTCAATCTTATTCTTAGCCTCAGAATTCCTTCCTCTATATCCTTCTCTATGACCTTGATTGTCTCTCCCTCTTCCTCTACTATTTGAGTCTTGTTTCTTCTTGAACTTCTCTTCCAATTTGAGGGCTAGTTGATAGCATTGGTGTATATTCTTGGGGCTTAAGAGATTGATCTCTTCTTGAATACCCCATTTTAGGTCATTCAAATATCTTTCCACCTTTAGGCTTTCTTCTTCCACCACATGGGACCTTAAACATAGCTTATGGAATTCTTATGTATATGCACTGACTTCTAAGTCTTTTTGCCTCAAATTCTACCTTTTCTTGAGTAACGACACTTCATAATCATCAGGAAGGTAATTTTCCTTCATATTTTCCACCATACCTTTCCAACTTGTTATGGGGTTCTTTCCTACTTTAGTCCTTTCAACTTGGACACATTTCCACCAAGTGAGAGAAGTTCCTCTCAATCTTGTCTTGGCTATCCTAACTTTCTGAGCTTTAGTCACACTATCACAGTCAAAGTAATTTTCAAGACCTTCTATCCATTCCATGATTAATTTTTGATCCATCTTGCCACTAAATAGAGGCACATCTTCTAAGGGATTACCACTAATTTCCTTCAATGCTTTCAATAATGGCTCTTCTTGAAGCACGTGTTCTGGCTCTAGAATCATGTCCTCCTGAACCACTTATTTACCCTTCTCATCAGCTTCTCTCATCATTTAACTAATTGTTATTGTTCAAAGCTGCACTTCTTCTAACTTGCATGCTATTTTTTCTAACTAGTCCTTCAGGAGTCTGTTCTCCTCTCTCTTCTCTCCTATGTCTCTTGCTAGCTCTGCATTGGACACCATGTTGGAAAAATTTACAGACTCTTCTGAAAATCACACCCAAACAATACAATCCCAATCTTCTGGCTTGATTTGATACCAATCTGATGTAAAACCTTAGTCTAGTTGCTACTGAGAGCTAGCCTGACTCTGCTTCAAGATCTCTTAATGGATCTTATAGGGTATTATTAAAATATAGCTTAAGGAAGTCACTAAGATATTCACCTCAAGTTCTCTAGACCTGGTTCTCACCATTAAGATATCATCTCATGCTATAGAATCTATTAGGATAGATTCATTCTCCAAGTTAAACTGATTGATTCAATATGAAAAACCAAACTGAACTTATTACACAAAGAACACATAACAGGTTATAGAAGATAGTTCCAAATAATCTCCGTGTTTCTAACTGAAACCTATTACATGTACAATCCTCTTTTATCCATCTGCTTCTTCTATCTATCTATCTATTAAAACTTCTTAACTATATAACTACATCCTTTAAAATATCTCGCATCCTCCAACAACTTCAACAACATTACACAAAAGGCATGGGTGATCCATAAATGAGCCTCCCATCACTGGAATAGGTGTCCTTATTCATCAAAGACAAAAATGATACATTGGGAGCTATTTTAGTTGACCTAGCTGGTTAGAAATGTCACATCCCATATTTCTTGGGTTGTTAACCGACATAACCGAGCAACATACCACCATTACTGAGCACCAGTCCCGAGCCTCAAAACTAACTTTGCCTTCAATACCTAAAAGTCAGTCAAAAAACCCAAAATATGCAAGCAACATCACCGAGCAATATCCCTAAGCACCAAGTGTAACCCAAGAGACATTACTGAGCGATGTTCCTAAGCATTTTGCACAGCATACCTGAGAAACCTAGTGTAACCCAAGAAAGGTTCCCGAGTAGCATCCCTGAGCAATAGAGTTGCCTAAGCACCAGTATAAATTAGTGTCATTTCACATTTTTTGGTTTCTAGAGCCTTGTATTATTTCCATAGGTTTACAAACTACCTCAACACACACACTAAACTAGAAAACAACTACTAAGAAACTATGGTTTTTGTTCAATGATTGACCTCCGTTATTACAAGAATGGTGGAACAAAGCACCTTACAAAATTAAAATGCTTCTAACCTAGGTGCTCCTGTACCAGAGAGGCTCAGGTGGGTCACATGTGAGCAACTTTGAAAGAGGAAAGGTGAGACATGATGTAAGAGAAGTGGCTTAGGCCATTTTAGGAAAAGAGAATGAAATATTTTATTATCCCCAAAGACAAAATCTCAAGATGAAATGAAGCTACACACTAATGGAGATCAAATGGATTACAATACTAGTATGAGGAACTAGCTTGAAATGATGATCCAAGGATGGTAACGAGACTATGAAACTATGATAGTGAAGATGCTACTAAGATTCAAGAGTTATACTAACATGATTCAATATTAAACTAACATGATATGAGAGTCAATATTTCAAAAACAAACTAATATGAATATGATAAAATGCTCTTAAAAATCAAGAATGATTTAACATAACAACAATGCAATAGCTACTAGATGGATTCAATATAAAAATGGCATTATGATTCTATAATGAACGATGGATGCAAATGCAAGAGGAAAGGCTCCTATTTGTATATTTTTAGGAGGACTTGAGGGGCTTAGATGAGGTGGCACCTATGTTGCATCCAATTAGGAGCCACATGGGATAGATGAATGGTCATGCAAGAGGGAGAGTTTCTCACACATGTGTGAGAAACCTTTCAAAATGAGGAATTAATGACAAGTGGAGACAAAGATGTAAGAGGGTGAGAGGCTCAAGGTGGGTTGCATGCGAGAAACTTTGAAAGAGGAAATGGGAGACACAGTGTAAGAGAAGTGGCTTGGGCCATTTTAGGCAAAGAGAATAGACTATTCTTAGGGAAGGGTTGCTCACACATGTGTGAGCAAGTATTAGGCTTAAATATTTTAGGAATCCCATATATTACATTAATTAATCTAGGATTAACCCAAAAGTAGGATTAATGCAGTGAAAGTGATGGGTGTTGGATAGGTTTTAGGTTGGGTTTAGGATTTAATTAAATTAGAGTTAATTAAATCAAGGTTTAGAAGAAAAAAATAATATGGGGGGAATAAATAATTTTAAATTTATTTTTAAAAAGGATTTTGTGGAGGGAATGTATTAAATTTAATTTAATACATCAGAGGGGGGTGAATTTAAATTAAAGTTAAATACCTTAGGTAATGAACCTGATTTAAATAAATAAATTTAATTAAATAGGTAGAAGCACATGAAAAATATTATTAATTAAATACAATTAACTATAGTGTCAAGGGGAATATAATTAAATTTAATTTAATTATTATAGAATGCTAAGGATGTTTTTAGACATCTAAATTTTTCCCTTCTTTGATGCAGCATCAAAGATGGTGTCGCATCAAAGAAAATAAAATAAGATGCCCTAGAGAGAATGAGAGACTTAGGAGTTGTATTGAAGCGACAACGGGGAGGGAGTTTTCCCCCACAAGAAAATAACGTAAAAAAAAGAAAAGTTTGGGTAATTTTCTCAAATAAAGGCAGGAAGAGGGGAAAATTAGAAGAAGAGCATAGAAAGGGTGAAATTTGCATGACCATCAGGGTGGAGAAAGGAAAGGAGGTGAAAAATGGGAACCAAGATGAAAAAAGGTTCAAGGGGGAGCAATAACTAGGGCCAAAGGGCCCTACGAGAGGTCACTTTCAACACTTTGAATTCAAAAAAATAGAGCATCTAAAGTGAAGATGGCAGTAGAGCAAGAGAAGAAGAAGTTTAGAGAGTGTGTACATGTCTACTAGAGATCAACAGATTGGGACTCATCAGTGAGGACCGAAGAGCTTTCTTTGTACTTTGATTACATATTTTCAATTTATATTTATTAGTGGGTTGTAAAACCTTTTAGGGGAATAAAACCATGTCGGGGCAGAGAGATTGATCGATTGATCAATGTCTACGCAGACGGTGATCGATTGATGAACATCCTCAAAGACAGGGACTCGGGAGAAAAGACACTGATCACCAAATTATAATTTTTAAAGATTCTAGTTAGAGGATTAGGAGGTTGGGGAGATTGGATCCTAGATCTGGGTCTCTGTGGGTTAGCATCTACGTCCATTTGCATCCACGCCCAAGGATCGATGTCTCCGTAGATCAAGAAAAGGGAGACCACTAAAAGTTGTTGATATGCATCCTAAGGGGTTTGGGGGAGACTTAGGATAGAGTAGGGATATGATGTCCCAATTGGGATCAGGTGTGGGAATAAAAGGACTTTTTTAAGGCTAACTGACACAGGTCAAATGAAAGAAGGCACAACTACCTCCATTATTTTTGAGAGAGCACTGGTTGGTAATCATGGAGTTACATGACTAGTTGAGCATTGTAGATCTTAGAAATGTTACTCTTTATAGGTTGGTCCACATACACAAGTGGAGGAGGATTCAAGTGCATAATGCACTCATGAATGCACTAATAGAGAGGTGGCATTCAAACAACTCCAGTTTTCATTTACCTATGGGTGAGGATACCATCACCTTGTCATACGTTTGGTGGATCTACAAAGTGCCTATCAGATGCATCATCCTTGAGTATATATTGGAGGAATCAGAGTTATATATGGATAGATACTTCATATGGAAGATGATACATATTCTACAGGATAGGGCTAGGATGTCACGGTATCCATCAATGGATGTGAGGTTATGGTTGGAAAAATAGTGAGCACTCACCTCAGGATTCATGATAAGGGACTAACTACCTCCTGTGGATTCTATAAGTCTAGTGGTTGTATAGGGTATTGATAGGTCAAACCTTTGGTGCAAAGGAAATCACACTTATAACAAGTGGTATTAGAGCTTTGTCATAGGTTCAAATCTCATCAGGTAATGTTGAGGGGGATATTGTTGGAAAATGGCTAGCACTACCCTCAATATTCATGACAAGGGACTAACCACCTCCTGTGGATTCTCTAAGTCTATTGGTTGTACTAGGCATTGATAGGTTGATCTTTTGGTGCAACAACAACCACACTTGTAACAAGTCTGAGACTCACCCTATACCTAGCAGGATTGATTGGTGGGAGGATGTTACCATACTTGTCAGGTCATGGGTTTTCACAAGGATGGGCACACTTCTTGAGCCATATGTTAAATAGGGAGGGCATTGTATACTCCTATGGAAACACTATCTTGGGCTAGTTATACCATGATCTACATATGTGTGCATATCATATAGGTAGGAGCCTCATGATATGAGTGTCATTATTGCTTGTGTGGGCCTAGGAGCACATCATAGTGGCCATACCACTTAGCACACAAGAGTATAGGTAGATGTATGAGACTTATGCATGAAAATATTGACATCTAATCTGATATTCATCAGTCATAGGCACATGATACTAGAGACAGATGTTGGATGAGGTACAGGTGTTCAAATGGGCACCTTTAAGAGATTGCAATCCTTGGGGACTTTGGGACTAGGTGCACCAGAGGGAGGATGGTACAAAGCACATGTATGACCTATCTTATATCCATAAAGACTACTAGCTCTTACGGAGGAACATTTACATGATCAGTATATACCAGCCCTCGTGGGTGACATAACAATTTGGGGGAGTGCAGGATGTAGAGCCTGATAGATTTCCTCACACACACGTCACTCAATAGGTTGGGCCTTGGGGGATAGGAGTAGATCTAATAGAAGAATGCTCCATTTGGAGGTCAATGAATCCTATCCCATGGAGGAGAGGGTAGGATACATGTGATGCAGGAGTGTGTTAGTTCTTTTTCTTGCACTATCCTTTCCGAGATGAGATTATGAGACCAGGATGTGGGATTGTAAACCTAGGGAACAAAATCAACACCATTGGTAGAAAGGAGATAAGAGAAAGCCAACATTCAACAAGGTTCAAAGACCTCCTTCACTTTTATCTCCACATCAATCAGGTGGGCACTACCTAGAATGCAGACACATGATTCCTTATGACAAATAAAATCTTGCACATATATAACTGTGGAATAGTTTTCAAACCTATAGGTAATGTGTACCTCAATGTTTCATCAAATCTTATGTAGTATCCCACTTGCATAGAGTATGTTTGAAAACAAGAACTACTCTAACTCTTTTGAACAACATGAAAGGGAAATGACTTTCAATTATGATTTAATTAATGGATCTCTGAAATGCCCTAGATCTCTCATAGACTAGTGCCTTATCCAATGGGCAATAGATTCAAACATAACATTGCAAATAAAATTATGGAGAAAAATAAAACACAGTCTAATATGTCTAATTCCTTACATCAAACATACCCCCATTAATAAAGCTCTACTTGTGGATCCACCTGTGTATTCAAATATGCAATTGCCTACTCAAAGTATTTAACTCTCCCCTTGGAAGAGACCCTAGAATAGACAATACATTAATCAACATCCACTAAAAGACAAGTGGACATATCCTTGATACCTCAACTCATACATATATGAAGACAAATCCTAAATCATAGGTATCCTTTAAATGACTCCATTGCTGATAAAAAATGGAAAAAACCAAAACACCCTTGATACCTTAATCTCTATGATTCAAAAATCAAATGGAGACAACTTGATAACAAAACAATAACACTAAAATTTCATTCATGAAGCTTGATGTCCTTCTCTGAAATCGGAAAGGAAACTAATAACACCCTATATGAAAACAAAAGGCAAAAATATTTATAGAGGAACCACACTTGGAACCTGCCCTCAATTATTGCAGAGAAACCCAAACCGTTACAATAGAGAAAATAAAGATACATATAGAATAAAGAAACACTAGAATTCATATCTGATTGACATATGTCCTTTTTTGGGATTTGGTTTATCTTCTTTCCTCCATCGAATTGATCTTTCTTCAAAAAATCTAAAAATACAATCTGATCTTCATACCTAATTTATCTGAAAGAAATAACTCAGTCAATGAATCTAGAAACAAACACAATTTGATCAAAACCCTAATAGCACTAGTCGACATAAATATAACCATATTCAACAAAATACTATCCATCTACACCCTATGACCTCAATAATTGATCCAAAAGATCAGATTGCACACATTAAACAACTTTGTGACTTGCAAAGCAATGCCACCACCTGAAACCCTAAGAAACCAATTTGAATATTCAAATATCTTATTGCAATAGCTATAGGTGGCATAGAATAAAACATCGATGACTGAGATTCAAACCTTTATCAACTTTAAAAGAGATCCATCAATATTCATCTAATTACTCAGGCTGGCGATGCCTCAAACATAATCAAACAATCATCTTTACCTTTAGGCTTTACGCCCACTGTCAAATCCTTTCAAACTTATTTTTTCTTCAACTGCCTTAGCAACCCATAATATTATATTGTCAGTAGTGACACACGTTAAGATGACACAATTCCTTGAAGGTTAATCTCTTTGCATCTCTGCTTTAAGGAAACATGTTGGCCACATGATCAAATTTTACTTGACTGTTCTTTAAATTAATTACCATGTCACTACCTGGCCCCACAATCACAAGAGGATAGGTGTCATCTAGGTTCAATGCCTCAAAGACTAATCCTTGATCATCTTTAGATTAAGGCAATGTGCTAGTCATTCGATCATAATTAACTAAACTATTCCTTAACTTAGTTATAACCCAAGAACCTTGGTCTGACTACCCTCCATGTGGCATATTACTAATGGCCCTAATAAATCCATGTTTCCTTCTGACCTACATGTTAGAAACACAGAGAGGGGGGGGTGAATCAGTGTTTATTAGTTAATTATATTTCAGCCATTTAAACATATATCAAATGTGCATTCAAAGAATCATAATACCAGAACACATAACACAAGATATGATTATGGAGAACCTTGATCAGAGGAAAACTCTGATGGGGATTAGTACCCACAAAATATTGTACTAGGTATAATGAACCTGTTAATGTTCCTTTGCCCTGATAGAAGCAGTCTTTACAAATTGAGTACAATGACCTGGTTAAGGGTCTGACTCTTTTAGGAGTCTTTTACAATAACCCTGTTAGGGGTGGATGGCTCACTGCCTAGGCTCACTACCCAATAATATGAAGGCTACAACCCTCTGAATGTTGATATGCACTATATCAAAAATGAACTGTTGTAGTGACACTGTTGTCTGATCAGTTCCGTGTATGCGTGGATGATCTTACTTCTTAAAGAGCTATATCATCTTCTTACTTCATTATATATTCCATCTGTAACTTCTTCTTGCACAATAATCAACTTCCCTTGCACGTTGTAACATAACAATACATTACATACTTATATCTTTACAAATGAATAGGCGCGACCCAAAACATAACACTTAGTCGGCCTCTTTAACAAAATATACAATGCTTCTGAACAAGTCAGATCAAGTGTGTTTACAACAACATTAATTACATCATTAAAAACTTATAACTAAAGGTCCTTAGCCTTAGCATCACAAAATAATACACGCTGACCAAAACAGTAGTCAACTTCTGTGTTCTATATTCTGGACTGTTTCCTGGACTATAGTGTACTAATCTGTCTGTATCTTTTCCGTACTAAAGTTTCATACCTTGCACATTTGGATATAGAATGTATATACACCATAGAGTATATACCTAAGCATGCCTGATCTGGTGTGGTCTCTAACATGCGCGCTGATGTGCCTGTCTGTCTACTCTATATTCTGTATTTAGTCATTTTATCTTCTAAGTTATCTTTGACAGAAACTTAGTATGACTTTGTTGCCATTATTGACAACACAAGATAAGCCATGCTTCCTCAGGAAGTCAAATTTCCAACAATCTCCCCCTTTGTCATATATGGCAACAAAGGAATGTGGCTAAGTTACACAAAATGACATCATTCAAAAATGACTGTATATACATATACTTAATAATATATACATAAATAATTTTATGTATATACACATTCTATACTACTCCCCCTTTGACATGAATGACAAAGGTGTGCAAAAAACTGTAAGTCTTCATACTTACTCCATATATACATCTGGGTACACAACTTGAAGAGACTGAATCTCTTT
>MU224425.1:1139573-1198972 GCA_018584345.1 Thuja plicata
GTTCCTTTGCCTTGTTAGAAGCAGTCTTTACAAATTGAGTACAATGACCTGGTTAAGGGTCTGACTCTATTAGGAGTCTTTTACAATAACCCTGTTAGGGGTGGATGGCTCACTACCTAGGCTCACTACCCAATAATATGAAGGCTACAACCCTCTGAATGTTGATATGCACTATATCAAAAATGAACTGCTATAGTGACACTATTGTCTGATCAGTTCCGTGTATGCATGGATGCTCTTACTTCTTAAAGAGCTATATCATATTCTGACCTCATTATATATTCCCTCTGTAACTTCTTCTTGCATAATAATTTACTTCCCTTGCATGCTGTAACATAACAATACATTACATACTTATATCTTTACAAATAAATAGGCACGACCCAAAACATAACACTTAGTCGGCCTCTTTAACAAAATATACAACACTTCTGAACAAGTCGGCTCAAGCGTGTTTACAAAAACATTAATTACATCATTACAAACTTATAACTAAAGTTTCTTAGCCTTAGCATCACAAAATAATACACACTGACCAAAATAGTAGTCGGCTTTTGTGTTCTGTATTCTAGACTATTTCATGGACTGCAGTGTACTAATCTGTCTGTATCTTTTCCATACTGAAGTTCTATACCTTGCGCATTTAGATATAGCATGTATATACACCATAGAGTATATACCTAAGCATGCCTGATCTAGTGTGGTCTCCAAAATGTGCGCTGATGTGCTAATTTCTGTATCTGTCTGTCTGCTCTATATTCTATATTGAGTCATTTTATCTTCTAAGTTATCTTTGACAGAAACTTAGTATGACTTTGTTGCCATTATTGACAACACAAAATAAGCCATGCTTCCTCAGGAAGTCAACTTTCCAACACTACACTTATCAGGATGGACAAGCATCAAGCATGCATGATTCCTTTATTATTATCTCATGATCATCTGTACTTTAATAAAAAATGTCATCTGTTAGATAAAATATAATTTGATCTCTCATTACCTTTCCTCTACACTAAGATGGGCTCACATTATACACATAGCACAAAGGTGCAATGCATTGATCATTATCTATCATGCATCTTATCTTTGAGGCTTCATGCCAACCACATGATCTTCTAAAACTTGACTACTTGATAACCAACTGTAGATGGGCCCAAGACCTGACAACTTTCTACGTGTCGATGCTACATGATGCCTCAAAGGGTAGATCAAGCTTCATTTTATGTTTAAGGGAAAATTCCCACCATAGATATTGATGAAGTTGAACTACCTTTAACTCTTTACCTTTTCACAAACCCGGTCCCCACATTCACCACATGTCAGCTAGACGCAATGCCTTAAGCAATAGGTCTTGAAATTTTTTTCCTTTGAGCCTTTGCGCTGACCGCCAGATCAATAGAAAAGTGTTTAGTCTTAACCTTGTCTTAATCTCTTACCACTTTCCACGTGGTTGTCTGTCTTGATGCCTTGATGAATATAGAACTTCATCTTCATGATCAAGGGAAAGAACCAACCATTAGAGTAAGAAAGACATGCACGGGAAATGGAAAAGACATCAAGTATATCAGGGCCTAGGACCTAGGGAAATAAAACAAAATTAATTCATCCCTTGCCAAGACTTCGGAAAAATTAAAAGGGATGGCCCCGCTTGGACATGAAATAAAAAGACACATAGGCTAAAATATTTTAAGTGACCCAAAAAAGTTAACTTCATTTTATAACATGAGCCAAAAACTTAGGGTTTTTCTACCAACGGCTAGAAATTTGAAAATAGGGCATAAGGAGATAACAAGATTTAGCAGGGTTTTCATCATTTAGACCAGATTTTATTCAAGATTTTAACAATACTAACATAGGCTCTAACTAGGGAAGTTTGAATGCAAGTTCAACACTAGATTCCAGATCTCTGAGAAAACAAGACCAAGACAAAAAAAATAAAAATGAAACCTCACAGCAAAAAACACCTAAAACAGGAAAAAGCAGGAAACCCTTTACAAATATATACATTAATGAATAGAGTCATACTACCTCTACACCTCTTCCCTAATTTGAAAGAAATAAACCAGGACAGATGGCCCTCTGCCATAAAAAAAGTTCTATTTTAGCTTGCCTCTGTCAAACACAAAATCTTTTGTTCTCTGCATCAGAAACAAATTAAAAACATAGTGTCATTTGAATGATTAGATATGTTAAAAAATTTCAACTGCTTGTAGAAAATATTTTCAATATTTCTTCCTTCATGCAACACTTGTAAATCAGGCCTTATTTGAAAATACTAAACATAATGTGACCAATGCCAATTATGGTTACTATAAATCAGGACCCCTAGAGCGTTTTTTACCTTTACTTGCATTTTCACACCTATCAAAAACATCCTCCAACTGATAAAAATCATAATCATTTTATATCCCACGACTGGAGTCATCAAAACTTTTTTTTGATTGATTTGCATACCTAAGTCAAAATTTCCTAAGGAACTTGCCTGCAAATTATCAACCTTATGCAAACCATCTTCTTGTCTGTTGGAGGGAGAGCACTTATCCACATATTCACTAGGAATCTACATATTTTTAAAAAATAAAAAACCGTCCTGAAATGGTTCAATAAATGATTCAGAATCTTAGGCTGATTCACAATCCTCATAATAATCCCAATCAGTATTCAAAAACATTCCAAAATTTTCTCCTTTCTTTGAGTTTGGAAAAAGACTAATATTTTCTTCATCTGATCTATCATATTCAATTTTGTTGTAGCCTAATGACATAGGAGTACAAGGAGAATCAGAAACACACATGTCACAATTAGAACTACCTAATATAAACTCTTTGTCAAAATCAATATGTTCTGGATGTAAGAATTCTGAGCTATCCCCACCTGAATAACTGAGATATTCTTAAAGAAATCAAAAATTTGTTCACTATGAAGTGAAACATTTTCATCTCTTCCATCCATTTATGATATGTAGTCAAGAGATACATTTTTATTTATGCAATTACTATCTTCTTGTTGACTACACATATCCTCTTCCTTACACTAAAAAGGAACACTTTTGTGATTCAAAACTGAAAAATCACTAGATTCATCATCAGATACATAATCTGATAAATGAATGCATACCCCTTCATCAACACTTTTAAGCTCATTTGAATCATTATAACAATAACCTACATCTTTATTAATATGACCCTCTTGTTTATCATAGGTATTTGTTGTTAACTATTGAGTATAACTATTAGTTTCATAAGAGAGATCATCCCTTATAGAACTATCAATATCACTATTATATCCATCACTCTCACTAATCTTATCATTTACTCCAGTATAAGAAAAAGTATCACTATCATGATTGCAAGAGACATCATCCCCACTGGAAATATTTCTATTATTCTAGTTTTCATCATTCTTAGAGACAATATCACTAAGCACAACCTCATGTGCAATCTTAGACTTAAGATTTTTAATATTTTCTATCCATTTCCTGGCAGACAAAATATATTCTACCCTCAAGGAGACTGGCCAATAGATTGAATCAGGAAAACAAAGTTCCACAAATAAATTATCCCAAACAAACTCCTTAGAATAGAAAGGAAAAAATATACTCCTTTAATGCAGCATAAAACCTTATATACAAAATAAGTGCAGATTCTCCCACCAATCTTTTCATTCTTCTTTATAGTGAAAAAATGACTTTTTCTTATAGCTCTTATTTTAAAATTTTGTTGTCTGCAAGATCCTCTTCAAGATCTGGCATAGATCCTTCATAATTGGACATAGAAAAATCTCTAACCTCTATGTCCTCCATTTTTAAACTAATACATGCTCCAAAATGATTGTGCAAAAATGCAATTTTTGAAAATTGAAACATGCAAAAATCTTACCACACCTTGTTCCTTGTTTGAGTTCTTAGACCACTTGTTAAGGAAAAAAATTAATTACCTTGAGAAATACCTGGATGTATTGGAGTAGCTACAAAAATACTTGATCTGAAGTCACCTTCAAATCACCTTTCAAAACTTTGGTAGAGTTGCCACTCTTTGCAAAGGACAAATTTGAATCAGCTGATATCACTTCACCCCACTCTAACCTTCTTCGAAACAAGAAAACTCTCAACACACCCCATTAGTAGGTTCTCATATAGATTCCTCCCTTGACTATGTTTAGTCATAAGAGCCCAAAAATCTGTTTGATTATCACTGCAAGTCCATCACCTTTGTAGCCTTTCTTCAATCATGAACATTGGTGCAAATCGGAGAACTCAGAGTCACCACTCACCACTTTATGATATAGTATAGGTATATATTGGAAAAACTTGGACTTTTAGAAACTATTTCAATAACAAACCAAACAAACCTTGGATCACTTTGAATAATAAAAATACTTCTTTGTTAGCATATGACTCTATAACAATCATACCACTCTGGGATAGATTTTGACTAAATAGAGAACAAAAATCTCTTATCCCCACATGATTTTATAGGTTGTTATTGACTCTTGGATGGGATATCTCCATATGAATATTGGATTCAACCAATTGAACTAGAGAATCCAAATAAGCTTATCAAACTTTTATATCTCTTTCCCCAGCAGAGTCGCCCTTTCTATTAGTTCATTTTATTGCACTCTCCTTTCCTAGATGAGATTCTGAGACCAGGCTTTGGGATTGCAAATATAGGGAAAAAACTCAACACCCTTAGTAGAAAGGACACGAGAAAGAAAATAATCAACAAGGTTCAAATACCTCCTTCACTTTGAGATCCTCGTCACTCAAGTGGGCACTACCTAATCTGCACACACATGATTCCTTCTATCAAATAACAGCTTGCAGATATATAATTGTGGAATAGTTTTCAAACCTATAGGTAACATGTACCTCGATGTTTCATGAAATATTATGGAGTATCCCACTTGAATAGAGTATGTTTGAAAAATAATTTTCAATTCTTATTTGATTAATGGATATCTCAAATACCCCAGATCTCTCATAGACTAGTGCCTTATCCAATGGGAAACATAGTCAAAAATAGAATTGCAAAGAAAATTATGGATCAAAAGACAACACAGTCTAATATGTGTAATGACTTACATCCAACATACCCCCATTAATCAAGCTCTACTTGTGGATCCACCTATGTATTCAAATATGCAATTACCTACTCAAATAAAACTATTGAACTCTCCCCTTGGAAGAGAGCCTAGAATAGACAATACATTAATCAACATCCACTGAAAGACAAGTTGACATACCCTTGATACCCAAACTCATACATATCTGAAGAAAAATACTAAATCATATCCATCCTTTAAATGACTCCATTGTTGATCAACAATGGACAAAATCAAAACACCCTTGATGCCTTAATCTCTATGATTCAGAGATCAATTGGAGACGACTTGATAACAAAACAACAACACTGAAATTTTATTCATGAAGCTTGATATTACAATGATGTCCTTCTCTAAAACTAGAAAGGAAACTAATAACACCCTATATGAAAAGAAAAGGCATAAATATTTATAGAGGAACCACACTTGGAACCTGCCCTCAATTCTTGCACAGAAACTCGAACCCTTACAATAGAGAAAAAAAGATACATATAGAAGAAAGAAACCCTATAATTCATATCTGATTGACATCCATCCTTCTTTGGAATTTTGTTTATCTTCTTTCCTCCACCGAATTGATCTTTCTTCAAAAGATCTGAAAATACAATCTGATCTACATACCTAATTTGTCTGAAAGCAATAACTTGGTTAATGAATGCAGAAACAACAACAATTTTATCAAAACCCTAATAGAACTAGTCAACAAAAATATAACCATAGTCAACAAAATCCTATCCATCTGCACCCTACAGCCTCAATAAATCAATCCAAATGATCATATTGCACACATTACACAACTATGTGACTTGGAAAGCAGCGCCACCACCTGAAATTCTAAGAAACCAACTTAAATATTCAAATATCTTATTGCAATGGCTATCTAGGTGGCGTGGAACAAAGCATCAATAGAAAAGATTTAAACTTTTATCAACTTTAAAAGTGAGTCATTGATCTTGATCTAACTACTTGGGTTGGCAATCAGATCGGCCACATGGCAAGTAGGCGCAATGCCTCAAACATTATCAAACAATCATCTTTACCTTTAGGATTTACACCCACCATCAGCTCATTTTAAACTTACTATTTCTTTAACTACACCAACAACCCATGGGATTATGGCATCAACAATGCCACGCGTCTAGATGGAGCAATACCTTGAAGGTTAATTTCTTCTCATCTCTGCTTTAAGGAAACATGCTAGCCACATGATCAAATTTGACTTTACTCTTCTTGAACTTTATTACCTTGTCCCTACTTGGCCCCATGATCATAGAAGGCTAGGTGTCAACTAGGCACAATGCCTCAAAGAATAATCTTTGATCATCTTCAAATTAAGGCAATGCGCCAGCCATCTAATCAGAATCAAATAAACTATGCCTTAACTTAGTTATAACCTGACAACCTTGGTCTGACTGCCCTCCACATGGCATATTACAAATGGCCCTGAGAAATCCCTATTACCTTCTAACCTGTGCTGACCGGGCCAGACACATGTCAAGAAGGTGCGATGCCTTTATTATTATCTCATGATCATCTGTGCTTCAAGGAAAAATGCCAACCATCAGATGAAATCTAATGTGATCACTCATTACCTTTACTTTGCGATGAGCTGCACCCACCTTGTACATGTGGCACAAAGGCACAATGCCTTGATGAGTATATGTCATGCATCTTATCTTTGAGGCTTCACACCAACCACAGGATCTTTTGACCACTCAATAACCAACCACAGATGGGCCCAAGACCTGAAAACTTTCTACATGTCGACACGGTGTGATGCTTCAAAGGGTAGATCAAGCTTCATTTTGTGTTTAAGTAAAAATGCCCATGGTAGATCTTCATGAAGTTGAACCACCTTTAACTCTTTACCTTTTTGCAGACCCGATCCTGCCATCTGCCACATGTCAGCTAGGCACAATGCCTTAAGCATTAGATCTCAAGCAACTTTTCCTTTGAGCCTTTGTGCTGACCATCAAATCAACAAAAAAGTGTTTGGTCTTAACCTTATCTTAAATTTTGGCCACTTTCCACATGGTCGTCTGTCATGATGCCTTGATGAATAAAGAACTTCATCTTCCTGATCAAGGGAAAGCATCAATAGTTAGATTAAGAAAGACATGCATGGTAAATGGAAAAGACATAAAGTATATGGGGGCCTAGGACCTAGGGAAATAAAACAAAATTAATTCATCACCCGCGAAGACTAAGGAAAAATTAAAAGGGATGGCCCCGCTCAGACATGAAACAAAAAGACACATGGGCTAAAATATTTTAAGTGACACAAAAAGGTAACTTCATTTTATAATGTAAGCCAGAAACTTAGGGATTTTCTACCAATGGCTAGAAATTTTAAAGTAGGGCCTAAGGAGATAGAAAGATTAGTAGGGTTTTCATCATTTAGACTAGATTTTCTTCAAGATCTTAACAGTGCTAACAGAGTGAATCTTGCATATGCAACGTGGTGGGTTATTCATTGGTCTGTTAGACTTACTAATCCAAGTTAGATAGCAATAGATGAGAATCTTGGTCCAGATGAGGACATGGATGAGGGGAGGATGAGGGAGGAGGATACGGAGGATCAAGAGGTAGGAGGGTGTGCTAATAGATGGTACAAGGACAAGGAGGCATATAGGTACCACCTTCCCAAAGACATAGGCATAGACAGGGGCCCCCACCCAAAGTATAGGTACAAGCATCCTAGGAATAGGTATCGATATTAGCACCACTATCATAACTACCAACTCCAGCCCAACAGGTACAACCACCACTAAGGATGGTGACATGGGAAATGCATGATTTCCTACAAAGATGGTTTTACACCCTGAGATAAGAAAAAGATAAGATCATGGAAGGGTTGTGGAGGGTCTAGAAAGATTTGGAGATAACACAAGAGGATCTAGAGACTACCCAAGCTTAGAGGAGTAGCCTAGAGGCTACCTTTGAGGATCTGCAAAGGAGAGTGGAGGTTGGGTAGTTTGCAGAAGCTGACAATATTATGGAGGTGGGGGGAGAAGAAAAGGAGGATCTATGGGAAAAGATATAGATAGTGATAGGGGAGCAAGATGAGTGACAGAGATGAGAAGAGACCCATATGATAGAGTGAGAGATCGCTCAAAAGGAAGCCACAGTTTCAGGGGTAGGATAGATGGTGGCTGATGCATTTTCTATGCATAGTGATGTAGGAAAATAAGGATGAGAGGCCACCTTATATTATATGGGTCTCTATCATTAGGAATTATCGGAGGATCAGAGGCAGCCACCATACTCCAAGAGGACATACTCATAGAGTACAAGAATGACATCCTAGGGTTTAGTGGGCCTTCCACTAAGGCCACCCAAAGGCAGATACGGAAGAGGGCCATCCCAAATAGCTCCATGAGTTTCCCCAATCATTTTGATACACATTTTTAATTTTATGAGATTATATTTATAATGACACTTAGGTGCATTTATGATGTATATTTTGATGTACTTTTCAATGCACATTGATATGGTATGATATGATTTGACACATTGATGGACATTTGATGGACTCTATCAGATTTATATTATTTCCTGATTTATATGATGATGCAGTGACTTCTAGTTAATGTTTATGATGGTTTATGGATGTATGTAGGTTTCTATGATACATATGTTGATGAGACTGATACTTTTGATTTAGGATGTGTGTGTGATGTGATGTATACTATATTATATGATTATGTTGATGGTTCCAACATTTATAATACAAGGTTGCGTAGATAATATATACAATATGGGATACATGTGATATTACATGGATACATGATTATGAGATGTATAAATATATGATTCTTATATGGATGTGATTTCATGATATATATGCAAATTATATAATGATTTATGATGTGATTTACTTATGGGATTCTATATGATGTGATTTATGCAAAATCAATATGTATATGTAATCAATATATTATGATGTGATGTATGCATATGATTTTATAGATACAATTATTTATATGATCAAGATTATATTGTTTATAATATGATGGAGATTGTATTTTTTATGATATGATGGATATATGTGGTAGGATAGATAATTATCATGTGATATTTAATGATTATTGAGATTAATGCAAATGAATTAAAGGTTAAATATATGGTGATAATAACTATAAATGAATCTAATGGATGAACTAAATGAAATGATAACAACTAATGAGCCTAAATGATATATGAAAATGAAAGGGTAATTAACATAATATAATGGATAATAATAATAATAATAACGATGAAATAGATAATGCAATGAAACAAATGAAATATATTAATGTACCTAAAATATTTAATGCAACCTGATGCAATTAATAAGGAAACAGATGCAATTAAGTTATGAAATGCAACCTAATTAAAAATGAAACTAGTGCAATTAAGTGTGCAATTAAGAATGAAACTAATGAAATTAAGCATGCAATCTAACACACTTAAACCTCTAAGAATGGAACATATTTTTGTGTGTATCAAGACAACTAGGAGGGACATTTAGCTAGCCAGGATGGAGGGATAGTGAATAAATAGGAGCCTCACAATATAAAATATAAAATGAAAAATGAATTTAATCAATGCAACTAACTAAATGCAAAGAGGATTTTGGGGATTATATCGTGTTGGTATTGGAGAGAATAAGCTATTTTGATTTTGAAAAAGGAACTATGCATCACACACTAGATAATGTAAATGATATGGTTCCTTTACGTGGACTAGACTCTCAAACATACAAGGTAGATTTAGGAGCATATATATACATACATACATATATATATATATATATATATATATATATATATATATATATATATATTAACAATCCTAGTGAAACTAATGCAGTGATACTGTTAAGGAGGCCTAGAACACCCAAGTCTTGATTAGGGACTTGGTGGAAGTGCATGAGACCCTGACCCTTGTGAGTCATACATAAATAAATTGCCTAGTAAAAAAATGCACTATAGTACCCACAAGAATATTATACAAAATATGACATGTGTACCAATATACACCGTTCAATATACGCTAAGTAGATTGAGGAAAAATTGAGTAAGTTCTATTGAAACACAAAGATAAAATAAATAAAAAGGGCCTCATGACCAAGCAGTCATTCAGTCCATAATTATTTCCATGAACAGGTTCATGTGATGTGAGATTTGATAGGATATCTGAGGAAGGATACATCCTAAGGGAAGATATTGATTAATGTCAAATAGGCATTCAAAGACAATAGATGTGAAATAAACAATATCTATAAAACTTGATCTTAAAATTGATTTGGTCAAAATTCAAGTGATCAAAGTGTGTGTGTGATGCAGAGTGGGCAGGTAGGAAGCCTCAAAAAGGACTCAAAAGGGAAATATACCCTTCAATACCCAACTCAATAGGAAACATTGCTCCACACCTATCACAAGTGTAGGAAGGACTTGGTCCAAGGTTAGCACAACCCAATACCCTGAGGGCAACCTACTCACTAGGTCTCACCTAGTCTACAACACCAACTACCAAGGGTTGGCTCTTAAGCACTTATCCCAAATTATCAACAATACCCAACAAACTGACTCTAAGGACCAGGGGTGACCCACACTCATAGGTGTGGCCTATTTAGGTCCCTAAGACAAGGATTCCATGATCCTATTAAGTATATGAAACCCCTTCAATATAGTTGCTTTGGAAACCCTCATAGAGACTTGTAGCCTTTTCTCAAAGGATTTTTTTTCTTAAAAAAAATACTTCCACATAACCCCTAGAAAAAATTAGGGATTCAGATACCCTTTATGGCCTAAGGTCTTATACTTAAGCACCAAAACATGAAGGTGAAGGAAAGACATGAAAACACATAAAAGTGCTTCTGTAATTAGGCCTAATTAGGTCAGCATTTACACTACAAGTACTCCTTCCTTGAATCCAATGCCCAAACCAATACTTGTATCATGTGAGGTAATGTATAAGGGTCTTCTACACCAATTTAGGTCTCTTAATGAATCCCTAAACATAAGTTATGTTGACTCTCCTCATTCAGTGAATGGTGCACACATGGGTATGTACACCTAGGGCATCATGGCAAGCCCATCTCCATTTATTTTGACAAAAATATCCTGCATAGTCTTGAATAAAACAACTACAATATGATTTCCACCAAGGTTCATTGAATTCCCATGGTGGAAATCAAAAATACACTCAATTCTTTGGGAAACCCTGATTTAGGACCTACAAACCAGGCAGTGGAATTGAAAATTCAGTAACTTACAAAATATTATTGATAAAAAAATGAGACCAAGTGAAAATTAAAGAAGATTCATAGGACCAACTTGTAGTTTTATACTTCCATGCAACTCTATCCATACCAATCCATACTAACTAACTGTTTACAGGATTCACAGAGAAATGGTTGTTCTTTATTATTTTCAATGCCAAATTACATCATCATCCTACCACCTACCTAAAATGGCTTATGTAGTAATTACCAATGGTTACATCACATTTTTGAACCAACTCACCGTTTGGGAATGAGTTTTACAAATATTGACAAAAGTTGTCAATGTTGCTCAAAAGTTGCTTGACAACTTTTTGAGCAATTTTGCAATATTTTGCAATTTTGCATAATAGATGACCAAACTTGGTCCAAACCATTATTTGGTGATCCCTAATGGATCAAAACGTGAAAAATATGAAAATATCCTATATTTTAGGTTTTGGACAATAGTTGGCCAATATTTGACCAAGGCCTCTTAGAATGCCAATCTTGGAACTAGGTCTTACAAATGTCCAATGAGTAACCTATGATTCTAATATGACTAGAGGCCACTAGGACCTTGATGGAAACCCTAAGTGCCAAAGGAAACACTTAGTTCCTTTAGGGTGCTCCTGCACCACACTCCCAATGAGATTTTGAACTCAAGTTCCCACTTGAGGTTAACTGATCAACAGTGGTTCCATGTTGTTTGATTTATTCCTCTGTCATCCAGGTAGCATCTATGTTAGGGAGTCCCTTCCATTTCACTAAATACTGCATGTACTTGTTCTTCCTTGTTTTCTTCAGCACTTTGGATTCTAAAATTGTGCCTAACTCAATTGGTTTTATTTGTGGGAGATTTTTCACATAGTCTCTATCATCCTCGTTTTGTGGACCCTGCACATTAGGAAATCATCTGCAACACACTTGTACGAGGTGAGGTCTGCAACATTAAATATAGGAGAAATTAGTAAAGTAGGAGGCAAATAAATTTCATAGGAATTTTCACCCATCTTGTTGAGAATGGTGCATGGCCCAACTTTCTTCATGTGTAGCTTTGCGTATTTTCCTTTAGGTAGTCTCTCCTTCCATAGGTATGCCCATACCTTATCTCCAATCTTGAAATGAATCTCTCTTATTTTCTTATGTGCCTGTGCTTTATATTTCATGGTGGACTGTTGTAGTGTGTCTTTCACTTATGTCTGCACTTTAGAGATGAGTTTGGCCAATTCTTCTCCTTGTGCACTAACTCTGAAATTAGAAGGTAACTCCACCAAGTCTAATGGACCTTTTGGGTGAAGTCCATACATAGTTTGGAAAGGTGTCTTTACAGTAGACCTATTCATTGAATTATTAAAGGCGAACTCTGCTTGAGGTAAGATCATGTCTCAACTTTGAGTGTACTATTTTTTAAGGCATCTTAAGAGAGTTCCAAGAGATCTATTTACTACCTCTATTTGCCCATCTGTTTGTGGGTGGTATGCTGAACTATAGGTCAGATTGGTGCCCAATTTCTTGAAAAGTGTCCTCCAAAAGTGACCTTGAAACTTTCCATCTTTTTCATAGACTATTTTTTGTGGTAGACCATGGATTCTAACCATGTCCTTGAAGAATAGGTGTTCTATGTGTGAAGCATCATTTGTGCTCTTGCAAGGAACAAAATGCACCATTTTACTAAATCTATCCACTATGACAAAAATACTATCATAACCCTATCTTGTTCTTGGTAAACCCATTACACAATCCATTGAACTTGATTCCCATGGCCTAGAGGGAATTGGTAAAGGCTGGTATAGTCCTTGGTTAGTGGATACACCATTGGATTGTTGAAAAATAGTACAATATTCTACAAACTTCTTAACTTCATTTCCCATCCTTGGCCAAAAATAACTCCTTTTTACTAGATTTGTGGTTTTATCTATCTCAAAATGACCTCCTAATCCACCATAGTGTTTTTCCTTTATAATATTTGTTCTTATGGCACATCTAGGTATGCATAATTGAGCTCCTTTAAACAAGAGTCCATTCTGAATTAGAAAATCAGAAAAATCAGTATGATATTTTCCTATCATCTTAATGTATACCTCAAAAACTTCTTCAAAATTTGGATCATCTGCATATAGATGTTTTAGGGAGTCAATCCACACACTTTGAATTTATAATTCTTCAACCAATCCAACCCCTCTACTTAGGGCATCAGCCACTTTTTTTTCTACCCCATTTTTGTTCTTTATATTGAATGTATAAGCCTGCAACTACTCCATCCATTTGATGTGTTTGACTCCAAGTTTTTCCTGATTGTTTAAGAAACTCAGTGCATGGTTATCAGTATAGACAATAAATTCTATTGGGAGTAAGTAATGTCTCCATTTTTTCAGGGCTTGTACCATTGCATAGAGTTCTAAATCATATGTGTAATATATTTTCTTTGCATCATTTAATTTCTCAAAGAAAAATGCTATACCCTTACCTTCTTGGCTCAAGACTACACCTATTTCCAAGTTGCTTGCATCTATTTCAATAGTAAATACCTTATTAAAGTCAGGGAGCACTATGATTGGGTATTGGGCCACTCTATTCTTGAGATATTGGAATGCATCTATACCTTCTTTAGTCCATTCAAACCTAGTCTTTCTTCCACCCTTTATAGTGTCCAACATAGGAGCACACACATGACTAAATTTTTTAATAAAATTTCTATAAAAAGTTGCAAGGGCATGAAAGCTTCTAAAATCACCTTGGTTCTTTGGTGGAGGCTAGTTGAAAATTGCTTCAACCTTTTCAGGATCCATTTTTAGGGTGCCTTGTGAGATGAAAAAACCTAGGAAGACAAGTTCCTTCTTCTTGAACATACACTTTTCCAAGTTAATCACCAACTTGTGCTGATGGAGTCTCCTCAAAACATGTTCAACATGATCAAGATGTTTTTATCTGCTATGAATGTAAATCAAAATGTCATCCAAATATATGACTACAAATTTGCCAATAAAATCAATGAAGATCTCATTCATGAGCCTCATGAATGTACTAGGAGCATTGCTCAAACCAAATGGCATAACAAGCCATTCAAACATTCCTTTAGTTGTTTTAAACATTGTCTTTCATTCATCACCTAGCTTTATCCTGATTTGGTGATAACCTGATTTTAAATCATTTTTTTTGTGAAATAACAAGTAGTGCCTAATTGATCAAGCAAATCTTCCATTCTTGGAATGGGAAACCTATATCTTATGGTTATTTTGTTTAAGGCTCTACTGTATGTACATAACCTCCATTTTCCCTCCTTTTTAAGGGCTAAAATTGATAGGACAACACATGGACTAATACTTTTCTTAATCAGTACCTTTTCTAATAGTTCACTGACTTACCTTGCAATCTCTACATCCTGAGCAGGTGTCATCTTGTATGGGGCCTTGTTAGGTAAGGAAGAACCAAATATTAGGTCTATTTGATGACTGATATCTCTTAAGGGAGGGAGGCTTGTGGGAAAGTCACTAGCAGTGACATCACTATATTTTTTTAGCAATTTCTTGACTTCATCTGGTATAGGATCTTTATCATTAGACCTTATACTATCTTTGGGCTTGGAGATTATGACAAAGGCTTCAATTTCAGGTTTCTCCAACAGTTTCAACATTTTATTTTCACCCAAGGTGACGACAGTAGGTTCTTTCTCTGCTTTAGTATCAGGTAGGGGCTTCATGGTGAAGGCTTTTCCATCCTTGGTGATAGATTAGTTTTTCTTCCTACAATGATGTGTGGCATCTACATCATATTGCCAAGGTCTACCTAGAAGGATGTGGGAGGCATCCATTTCAACCACATCACAGAGTACTTTGTCCTTAAAATTTGTTATAGAGAACTCTATCCATGCTTGTTTAGTTACTAAGGTTTTTTGACCTTTTGTTAGCCAAGAAACATTGTAGGGGAAGGGGTGTGGCTTCTCAGGAAGATTTAATTTTTCAACCATTTCAAGAGATACCAAATTTTCAGATGATCCAGAATCTATAAGAAAATTACATACCTTTCCATGGCATTTGATCTTTGTCCTGAAGAGATTCTTCCTTTGAGGAGGTTCTTGGTTTTGTGGTACTCGAAGGAAGACTTGTATCATAATAAAACATGCTCCTTCCTTTGGTTCTAAGTCCCTTTTATTTGTATTATCTTCTTTTTTGTTCTCTTGAATGAGTTGTGTTCTCCTTTCTCCTTGATTGTTGTTGTTTCTCTTCTTAGGGAATCTTCATGCATGGTGTCCCAATTGGTTGCAGTAATAACCCCTTAAGGGTCCATTTCCTCTTCCTTTATTTGTTCTCCCTCTATTGAAGGGTCTTCTTCCTCTATAGTTTCCTTTGAATTTTGAATCTCCTTGATCCTTGTCTCCTTGGTTTTGGTCAGGGGTCTTGTTTCTGCTACCACTGTATTGTCCTCTATTCCAAGAGGTTCCTCTTCCTCTAAAATTCTTTCCACCATAATTTCTCTTTCCCTTTCTAAAATCTTGTTTTATTTTTCACTTCTCCTCTACCTTGAGTTCCATTTTGTAACACTTGTTTATTGATGTAGGGCACTATAGACTAAGTTCCTCTTGAATGGATACCTTAAAACCATTCATATGCCTTGCTAGATTTTCTTCTTCATCCTCTGCTACATTAGCCTTCATACATATTTTTAGGAACTCCTAGGTGTATGAGCCTACATCCATGTCTTTTTGTTTTAAGTTTTTCCTCCTTCTATGGATTTTCACCCCATAGTCTTCAGGCACATATGTCTCCTTGATAAATGTTATCATCTTGTTCCATGAAGTAATCATACTTATCCCATTCTTCACCCTCTCTATTTGGATGAAGTTACACCAAGTTAGGGCTTCTCCCTTCAACTTGGATCTTTCCATATTCACTCTCTACTTCTCAGGGATGTTCTCACAGTCAAAGAAGCTTGTCAAGGCCTCAACCCAATCTAAGGCCAAATCTGTATTCAATTTCCCATTGAAAGTTGGTAAATCCAAATTCTCCTCCATGGTACTTCTCCTCCATGGTACTACTCCCCATAGACTTTAAGGCATCTAGGAGGGGTCTCTAGTCTACAAGAATGTTCACATCCTGATCAGGGGTGTCATCTTCCTCTTCACTTCCTTCCTCACTACTAGAAGTGTCTTCTTTTCCCCTCTCTACCTTGTTCTCCAACTCTTGAAGCCTCCTTGTCAAGGATGCATTTTCTGCCCTCTGTTCTCTCACCGTCTCTGCTAATTCAATATTTGTAACCCTTGAATGGATCTCTTTATCATCAGGAGCACACATAGTTCTGATACCACTTGATGCAGAGTGGGCAAGTAGGAAGCCTCCAAATGGACTCAAAAGGGCAATATACCCTTCAATACCCAACTAAAAAGGAAAAAGTGCTCCACACCTATCACAAGTGTAGGAAGGACTTGGTCCAAGGTTATCACAACCCAATACCCCAAGAGAAACCTACTCACTAGGTCTCACCAAGTCTACAACACCAACTACCAAGGGTTGGCTTTTAAGCACTTATCCCAAATTATCAACAATACCCCACAAACTGACTCTAAGGACCAGGGGTGAACCACACTCATAGATGTTTCCTATTTAGGTCCCTAAGACAAGGATTCCATGATCCTATTAAGTATATGCAAACCCTTCAATATAGTAGCTTTGGAAACCCTCCTAGAGGCTTATAGCCTTTTCTCGAAGGATTTTTGTTCTTAAAAAAAATACTTTCACATAACCCCTAGAAAAAATTAGGGATTTAGATACCCTTTATGGCCTAAGGTCTTATAATTAAGCACCAAACCATGAAGGTGAAGGAAAGATAGGAAAATACACAAAAGTGCCTCTGTAATTAGGCCTAATTAGGTCAGAACTTACACTACAAGTACTCTTTCCTTGAGTCCAATTCCCAAACCAATACTTGGATCATGTGAGGGCATGTATAAGGGTCTTCTATGCCTATTTAGGGCTCTTGATGAATCCCCAAACATAAGTTATGTTGACTGTCCTCATTCAGTGAATGGTGCACACATGGGTATGTACACCTAGGGCATCATGAAAAGCCCATCTCCTTGAATTTTGACAAACCTATCCTACATAGTCTTGAATAAAATAACTAAAACATTATTTCCACCAAGGTTCATTTAATTCCCATGTTGGAAATTAGAAATACACTCAATTCTTTGTGAAACCCTGATTTAGGGACTACAAACTAGGCAGTGGAATAGAAAATTTAGTAAATTAAAAAATATGATTGATCAACACATGAGAACAATTGAAAATGGAAGAAGATTCATAGGACCAACTTGTGGTGTCATACTTCCATGCAAGTCTATCTGTACCAATCTATTCTAACCAACTATTTATGAGATTTGCAGAGAAATGGTTGTTCTTTATTAATTTTCAATGCCAAATTACATCATCATCCTACCACCCACCTAAAAGGGCTTATTGTTGTAATTCCCAATGGTTACATCACATTTTTGATCCAACTAGCCATTTGGGAATCATTTTTACAAATATTGACAAAAGTTGTCAATGTTGCTCAAAAGTTGCTTGACAACTTTTGGAACAATTTTGCAATATTTTACAATTTTGCATAATAGATGACAAAACTTGGTCCAAACCAATATTTGGTGATCCCTATGGATCAAAACATTAAAAATATTAAAATATCCTATATTTTAGGTTTTGGACAATAGTTGACCAAGGGCTCATAGAATGTCAATCTTGGAACTAGGTCTTACAGAAGATGTCCAATGAGTAACCTATGATTCTACAATAACTAGAGGCCACTAGGAACTTGATGGAAACCCTAAGTGCCAAGGGAAACACTTAGTACATTTAGGGTGCTCCTGCACCAGTGTGATAAGTTCAGTGTGATGGGGTTAAGCTCAGTTTGATTGGGTGAAGCTCTGTATATTGGGATGAAGCGCATGGTGTTGGGATGATGTGTACTGACGGTGGGTCCTTAAATATGATCGTGGGTAAACAATGCATCATCATGGAGGGGTGATAGGGATGGTAGGGTGAATAAGGTGAACTGGGGAAAATTTTAGGATGAAAGTGGAATGGAACCGGTAGGATTCCCACACATATATGGGGTTGAGATGTAGGAATTTTCAAATGGGTGGAGTGAATGGAGGGATAACGAACCTGACAGATGGTGGATCCAAATTTTCTACGTATGGCGCCTGAAGTCAGTTTTCACCATGGTACTTATCCAAGGTGCTTGATTACCAATTTTTTACCATTGGACACTTATTTATCTTTATTTTTTTATTTTTTTGTATTTTCACTTACACATTTATGAGAAATCTCTTACATGTGTACTTGAAGCACACATTGACCCGTCACATCTCAAGTTTCTCACACATTTGTGAGAAAACTTGGAATCTTGGATGGATTATGTGTCCTTCATGTGGTACCTATGTGGATGCCACATGTGATCCACCTCACCCAAGCCCTCCAAAATCCTATAAATAGGATCCTTTCCAAGAGTAAATCATGTATTATTATTGCATTAGAGTTATCATGCTAGTATGTTCTTTGAATTTTATTTTATTCATTTAGAGTTTATAATAACCTTTTCTGGTAGATGTTGCATTAAATCATGGTAGTTTCATTTATAGTTTTCATTCAATACGAGATCTTAGCATTTAGAGCTCATCTACTTCTCTATCATTCATTGAATGCTTGAGACTAGTTCTCCATAACTAGCTCTTTGGTTATTCAATACCATTGCATATAGTGTACATTTATGTTACATTCATCACTTATCATTCAAATAAATTGGGATTTATACATTGTGTTTGGAGAGCCCACCAACAAACCTCTCTAGGAGAAAATCAACAAGGCTTGGGTGCCCTTGTTTGGCTCATTCGAGGTTATGGTGGAAAGCTTTATGTAGGAATGAGTATTTATGTGTTAATTTAGTTTGAATGATTAATATCTATGATGTTTTCATGTTTCATCTTGTTCCACATAGGTAGGTTCTCAACATATACATTTTGGCACGTCTAGTGGGACCCACGTCCCTAGAATTTAAAACTTTTTTGAAAATTTATGCCACTTTTCAGAACTAGTTACGTAGATTCATCTCCAACATATAATGGTCATCTTTGACTTGAAATAGTCATCTACATAGATTGTTGTCTCTGCCCTACATAGCAAAATTTTAAGATTTTTAATGTTTAAAGTTGTTTTTTGTTAAGATTTAGGTTTTTAACTCTCAGGTTTTTGCAAGAACTATAGTTTTAGAGAGTTAAATGCTGTCAAGATTTTTTAAAATAAACTTCCTTTTTATCATGATAAACTGACTTTGATTTTTTAACTGTCATCTATGTAGGTTGACCATCATCTCCACATATTTTTGTCTACGCTTGGGTTTCGTTGTCTACGCACCTTGAAAATTGCACTACCAAGTATACTTCTTTCTGGATTTTTCATTAATTATTGTCTGCACTCTGACAGTCATCTGTAGTCTCTAACACTCATTTGTGATAGTCAAAAACCATCTACGCATACTGTCATCTTCACTTTCTGAGAGTCATCTACAACTTGGAACTGTCGTCTGTGCTCTGTGATAAAATTTTGTTTAATTTCCAGCAAGCTTTTGTGTTACTAATCCTTCTAGGTTTTTATAGCACGTCAAATTTGAAGATTAATATCATAAAATACTAACATTTTGAGTTGCAAGATGTTAGTAGAAGAACATTTCCAAACTACTTACCTTTTTTCTTACACGTTGCCTAGGAGATACAAGAAAATGTTGTGTTTTTTGTAATTTATTTCTTAGGCACTTTAACAAGGGTTCACTTTTAGTGTTTATTAAGTGATAGGGGAGTATTCTCTTGTCTTTTATAAGACAATCAAAAACCTAGACCCATTTGATATCTCACTTAGAAAGTAACCTTCAAAATGAACAATCTTCTTGATGTGTTTGGGAGAAAACAACGTAGGATAGGACATTATGCTCTTTTCTCCTTGTGGGAAATCATAAATCCAAACTACTTGTGTTACCAATCCATGTTTTTTGAATTAATCCTTTAGTTGGGCCTGTCGGTTGAGGTAAAAATATCTCAGGAATGACCCACATGAGAACGAGGTGTAAGCCTACCACTCCAACTCACGTTAAAAAAATTACTTTTCGGGTTTAAAGCCTCTAAAGTTGGATATCATTTGATATTATACTCAGATCACACCTAACACAAAGTGGGGTTGTGAGGTCTCAATTACGTCTATGTGACTACTTTTGCTAAGGTCATTTTTGGGTCTATATGCCTCAATCATGCTTGTGTGGACACAAAGAACATATCTGAACAGAGACCTATACTAAGAAATGTTAAAGTAGAAGCCTAATTGATTCACCCCTGAAAGCTTGATAATGTTTGTGCAAGGAGGATAGTAACTTCCCTAAGATAATTGCACATTTGTGCCACCTTCAGCATTTGGTGTCGGCTAATACAACATCATGACTAGAGCCATTGCATGCTTGGTGATGACCATATTTTGATTATCTCTCATGTGTGTGCCTACGTTTATGGGTAAATATATTTAAGATAAGCCAAATTCCATAGGTAGGCAGTGTTTGAGTGTTTTTAAAACATTGGCGACTTGGACATACATAAATTTCCCATCAATCAAACTTGTCACAATTACTTGTATCCATAAAATTTTCTTTATCCTTGTTAGGTTGTTTTCAGACATATGACTATTATTTTTCGGGTTTGAATGCTTGAAAATTGGTTCTTTCCATTGAAAAATTCACCAAAAATCAGAGTGGAAGACCTTATTGATCATATTTCATCAAAAAATGCTCTGAAATTGAAATGTCATCTCTGACTTGAGACTGTCATCTAAGCTTGAGAAACATTGTCTCCAACTTGGAATGGCCATCTCCGCATATCTTTGTCTATGTCTAAGAACCTTCATCTCTGCCTAAAAATAGTGAGCTATCAAAACCCTGAAAAAAATCAAAAATTTGGTTTCCTTAAAGCTCCTAAAATCATTCATCACAAAACCCACATTTACTCTATCCAATTAATATTCTCTCTATGGGACATGACTGATTTAGGAAAACATAAGAAAGTAAAACTTCCAATTCCCCATGCCTATAGAGAGAAAAAGGAAGATGATAGAAAATTCAAAGAGTGTCAACATATAACTAAGTCAATTCATAAAGAAATCAAAGACTTTGAGATATTCGACGTCGTGTTTTACAACCTTTAAGTTTCCTGTATAATGGCCAAAAGTCATGTGAATTGCGCTTTCATCCATTTTGAGAAGTATGAATAGATAAACCTCATTGTTAAATTTTACATCACAAATCAATTCATCACCTTCTCATTATCACAAAATCATCATCCCTTCTTGGAGAAAACAAAATCAATCATCCTTGGACTATAATCAAATCAAATCAAATCAAATTCAATATTTCATTCCTTCATTATCATTAAGTTGAAAGATATTAATCAAAGTGTTTCAGACCTTCATCCCTAGAAAACACATTATTTCTTGTAGAACATTAGTCTGTCTCAAGTAATCAAACCCATTGATCTTGTCCTATTTTGTTTGCAGATCAAAAGTCTATCTCCAAGTAGAAGAAGCTATTGTCCAAATCCACTCCTTGTGTTTTCATTATCATATGGTCTTGTCTCACCTAGGTTTTATCTCAAAAAAATTTAAGTACAATCATCCAATCCATCAATCAATCAACCAAATCAATCAAAATCTAACCAAAATCAAATAAATTCCAAATCCTTTTCTCCTAAGGTTCATCATCAATCAACTTTCATCATTCATCTTGTTGAGGTTACCATTGCATGGTAAGTACTCAATCTCAAGTTAAAAACATGAGGCACACACAACTAAATTCCAACCACGATTGTGAGAACCCTTTTGCTCACCCCTTCTTTCAACGGGAAGAAGTACACATTGAAGACATCACCAACATCCCTAATGAGAATGAGTTGGTGGATAAAGATTAAATATCTACTCAAGTGATCAATTTCCTCAGTGATCCATACAATCTAGAGATGGTTTAAAAGGCCATTAATCAAAATAGTGGAGAGATCTTCCTGAATCTTATCAAGAATGGGGTCATAGTATCCATCGATTTCAATGAATCTATCCTTTTTAGAAATATCATCAAGGCTACAACCACTGCAAAAATGCACACAACCTTAACCTCTAATACAACATTATTCTAAGATAGAGGTAAGGCCACTTCTAGTGGTACTTCTACATGAATCCCCACATCAACTTCATAACCAACATTTCAATTAATAGGGGAACAACTTCAACAGATCCTTAGTGTCGTACCCAAAAAAACCTCACATAATATAACTCATACCATGATGAACACCTCTACCACTATTGGTGATAGCATTTTCAACATCAAAAATTCTTCCATCCCCCTATCTAAACAACCAGTTTCATCATCACAATTCATGTTCCCATCATTCGCACTAAAGACATCCACTCAACAAACATCTCAGGATTATCATTATAAACCTCCCCTACAGTTGGTATGACATTGATAGGATTTTCAGCCTCACAATTAGGATGTGTAAAATATTTTGGACCATAATTCACACCTCACAATGCTCCCAATTTATCCCAACAAGTCAATGAGCTCAAAAATCTTGTGCATAGCCTACAAAATAGAGGAAAGAAAGAGTTCTCTTTTGAATATATATGTCCTTATCCATTTGAAAAATCAATAACCATGCAACCATTTCCTCTAAATTGTGAGATCCCTAAGTTTGAGAAATACAAAAGGGAAACATGGCCACTCCAACATCTCAAATAATTCTATATTTCATTCCAAGAGGTCGCCTAAAATGAGAATTATCTAAAGAGACTCTTCAATAGGAGTCTTGGAGGCCCTACTTTGGAGTGGTTTATGACCCTCCCTCATGGCTCCATATTTACATTCTCCGACCTCACCGAGAAATTTGTTAGAAAATACTCTTACAACAATGAGCATCAAGCATCATTGAGTGACCTGTGTAACACCAAGCAATGAAACAAAGAAACATTTTCTTTTTTTACAAAGGTGGAGACACATTGCAAACCGCATGCTTTGGAAAATACTTGACAATCATTTTATCAACATCTTTACTAATAATTTGGTATCTGAAATGTCCTTCCAAGTGAAAATGGCTTCTCCTAACACTTTTGAGTCTCTTGTTAAAAATTGAAAAAATATTAAAGATGGACTTTTGCAAAAAGGTGTCATTAAACATTATACCCCTTCCTCCAACAATGATAAACTAAAATTTTGGAGTAAGAATAAAATAGTTGTTTATGATGGAGTGGCAGATACCAAACATGTCCAAAATGTCCAAGCATCTAATTAGAACAATAAGAACAATCTAAAAAATTGTAACAATCATAACAACAACAATAACAATCAAATCAATTCATCACAACAATAATCTCAACAAAAACCCTATAATCAGTCCTATCTATTTCCTCATAACAACAAAAACAATTAAAACAACACCCAACAACATTGACAATTAACAGCTCTTGTATACTCATTGGATGTGGTCTTTCAACAATTAGTAGATCAAGGGATGATGGTTTACCCTAATACATGGTTTTTTGATGAGAATCAACAAAAACCCACTTGGTATAAAGATAATGAATACTATGATTATCATTGCATTAAAGGACATGATACCAAGAAATGCATGAAACAGAGACACTTTGTCCAAGACCTCATAGACGATGAAAAAATTGAAGTTGAAGGAAAAAAATCCATCCTCATCAAATGTGAAGCTAAAGGTATACAATGAATTGTTTCCTAAACACAATAAAAACAACGCATCCAATGGCATTCTGTATGATTATTCTAAAAATAGAATCACAGGTAATGATCAAACTTGTGGAAGTCTAGAAGACAATGGTATCTTTGGATTTGATTCACTCTATGGATGTATTGAACAATTGGAAAACCATGTGAACACTCTAACACTCAAAGGTGCAAATTGAAATTCTCCCACCCAAAGAGAAAGAGTTAATATCCAGGCTGCTAATAATCCATCAACATCTTCCAATCCACCATCTGCACCATCTAAAGCTACTCATCTTGCTTTGTGATATGACTTTTTGACCCAATTGGGAAAGAAACCTACACAAATATCTATCCTCAAACTTATTCGCACATCTCCCATCCATAAGGAAGTTCTTAAAAATGCCCTTAATGGGTCACATGTTTGTGAAAACATCAACACTTCCTAGTTCCAAGCTATGATTGGAAATTTATCTGCACAAGAATATTTAGTCTTTACTAACAAATATTTTCATGGCACAGACCTCCATCACGATAAATCACTCCATATTGAAGGAAAATTCCATTCCACTAAAATGAAACGAGTCCTTATAAATGGTGGATCTGATCTCAATTTGTGTACATTACAAATGATTTGAAACATTGGTCTTTCTTAAGACCTTCTTGATGTTAATAAAATAATCACAATAAAATCTTATGATGACAGAGAAAGGGAGAGTAAAGGTTTTATAACACTCCCTCTACAAGTGGGCCCAACCCTAATTGAGATATTTTTTCATATGCCTGACCTTGATCTTCCATATAATATCTTGTTGGGATGACCATGGATACACACTATCAAAGGTGTACCTTCCACATACCATCATTGTCTAAAGTTCCCACATCATAGCAGAGAAATAACAATTCCAGAGATCTAGAGCCCTTTCAATATTGCAAAAGATTAGAGGGTAAACAGTCAAATTATTATCCTCTAAATGAAAATAGTTCACCTATTGAAAAGGAGAATTCTACCCTGCCAGTAATTTGACAATCTTCCTCTCAAAGTACTAAAGAGACATTAAAAATCCACTCAAGCCAATCCAAAGGAAAGGAGAAACTCGTCAAAGAAAAGATTCCTGAATCATAAAACAAAATCACATTCATAGATCAAGGCATTGGGGAATATAAGTTTGAAAGTGCTATGTGCATTAGACAACTCCCCTTGTCTCCAAAATCTTATGGCTGACCTTCCCAATTAACTCCCAGAGGAGAAAATCATATTAATATTTGTAGCTTCAGTCATATGTGTAGACGTCCAAAAATATTAATATTATTATTAATTTCCCTTTTTCATCTAACTATTTAATTTAATCAATTAAATAGTTTCATAGTTGGTATTTATCAATGATGAAATACTATCCTAATGTATTTTATTTAAATACATTTGCCTCACAAAATTCTCATTTTTAATAAATTCATATTTATTAAATTTAATCTAACCCCTAGCTAGAAACCTATTATTCCAATCTAGGGACCTACCCTAAGCCTACCCTATTCCTATTCTACTCCCATCACCTCAATTTCCTAAGCATATTTCCCTACCTAATCACCCTCTGATCATACTTAAAGAGGTGATTCCTAACCATTTTAAGGCTAATGGAATGCTCACCCATTTGTGAGAATTCTCTCCAAAATGGGCACCCATTCCTCTTTAAGGATCTTTACTCCTTTGTCCCCCACTTGGAATTCTTGAGCCACTCAATATTTATTGCTATATTTGACTTCAAATTAGCCATCCCTTTAACCCTATGTGTCCCTTATGTGGCTCTTATGTTGATGCCACATAGATTCCACCTCATTCAACCCCTCCTCTTCTATCCCAAAAATCTATAAATGGAGGCCTTCTCCTCTTGCATTTTCATCTCTCATATTTGCATTTTTATCATACTAACATAGCTCTAGATTTCATATTGTTTTTCATGTGCTCTTAGTTTCTTTCTTAAATCATATAGATATTACATGCTAGGCTTCTTTGGTTAAAATGAATCATAGCTTCAATCTTGCATATTTTGTATATCATTTCCATAGCTAGTTTAAGATCATCTTTTTGGAGAATTTGAGACTAGTTCCTCATACTAGTTCTTAAATCTCTTCATTGTTCCAATCTTGCATTTCATAGTTGCATTGCATTGGGGATATACTCCATTTGTGTTTGAGAGAGAAAATGCACAATCATCCAAAAAGAGCAAATCAAACAAGTAGTATAGGGATAAATTTACTTGTTTTTAGCTCAATCTGATGTTATGATGAGGTCTTGTTGGTTTCTTGTTCATTCTATGAATTATATGTGCTAACCCACTAACTTCTCATGTTTGAGCTTACTCCCAATAGATTGAAGATTTCCGCATACACATTCTGGCACGCCCTATGGGACACATGTCCCTAAAATCCTTCTAATTCTCTTGTCTTCTTTCAATTTTGTCAAACACATGGATCAGCATCTACGATTTAAATAGAGGCATCTGCGCAAACATTGGTTCTCTCTGAAATATCATTTGGTGTCTACACTAAACTAGCGTCTGCACCCTACATCGATGTCTCCGCCTGACCCTATCAAAATTTGTGATTTTCCAAACATAGTTTTTCATTTTTCTAGATTTATTGTCTTTCCCACTCCTTTTTGGTATTCAAGCATTCTGTTTTTTAGCATAGATCAATCTTACAAGCAGTTATAATGTCAAAATTTTATTAAGGGAACAAGATCTTGATAAATCATTAAAGAACCCTAGTTTTTAAATTTTTGGATAATCTCAAAATGGCTAAATATGAACAATTTGAAGACTAAGAAAGAAGGAAAAATAACTTTATTTGCTATTTTTACTATGTTTTTTTACCTTGCAGATACAACAACATCTATGAAAATGTGGACTCATGTTTTGGCGTCTGCGCAAATGCCAGTTCAGAAAAATCATTGATCTGTGTTTGCATTGCACAAATCAGCATCTCCCACTGGTATAACAGTTTCCTGATTTTTTGTGTTTTCTGGCATATTTCTTGCATTCTGTCATTTTTGGAACTAAAACACAGAACCAACATCTACACCCTGAATCAGTGTCTGCACTCTGACAGAATTTTATTGATCATTTTGCTAACAACTTTTGATTGGTTTTGTGATAACGCTTGTCAAAGGCTAAATTTTTTAAACTACTAACCAGTTGTCTTGTAGCACCGCTGGTCAAAGAAATCAATTCAAAAACTACTCACGTTTGTCTTGCAGGTTGCCTCAAATCAACATCAACCAAATGATCATGTTTGCTATAATCTTTTTTAGGCAGCTAGAATAATTAGGAAGATCTTTTTGTCTAATTTGAAGCAAGTTTTAGGGGATTATGCTCTCCTCCCTTTTGGAAAGATCAAAAACCTAGATGCATTTTCTTTGTGTTAAACAAATAAATCTTTGGGGAACGAACAAACCTGTCTTGCATGTTTGTGGAGAAAATGATACTAGATAGGAGAGTATGCTCTTTTCTCCTTGTGGGAAATTTAGAAATCCAAACTCCTTTTTGTCACCAATCCAATTTTCTTTAACAAGTTAATTCTTTACATGGGCTTGTCGGTTGAGGGAAAATCTCCGAAGAATGACCCACATGAGAACAAGATGTAATCCACACCACTCCAAGACATTTTAATCAAATTTACTCCTTGGGGTTAAAGCCTCAGGAGTCGATTGGCATTTGAGCTTATACTTGGCTCTTGTCTAACTTAAGTGTGGCCTCGCAGTCTCAATCACGTTTACATGACCACTTTTGTCAAGATGCTATATGGGGCTATACGTCTGAATTATGCTTGCATAGACATAGAGGATACAGTCAAACAGAGACCCTTACTAGACACTCTAAACATAGAAGCTACCCGGTTCACCTCCGAACAGTGATTTATTATAGTGCAAGGGGAGTGAAGAATCTCCCCCCAAGATTCCCATCATATGTGTCCCAAGGTATTGTGTTGCAAAATAGATCTTCGTAGCACGGAAACAATACCCGAAAAAAGGCAAAAATACAGGTGCCCTTTTAGGGGGGACATTATTGTGTGAGCTGAAAGACTACCAAGCAATGGGCCTATAATATTTCATGCGAAGCCAAATCCTTAGGTAGACTTGTGCTTGAAGTGTTTGAAGAACATTGATGAATCCAAAACACATATGGAATACCCAACAAACAAAATTTGTCACTTGTTTGTATCCTTTAAGGTTTCTTTGTCCCTTGTCTGATTGTTTTCAGACCCATGCATGTTATTTTCTGATTTGATTGTGTTGAAATTGGTTCTTTCCATGGAACAAACCTATTGAAAATCAAAAAGAAATCAAGCCTTTGCTAGATCATCAAAACAACATCCTTTTTCAGACTGTCGTAAGCTTCAAAATTTTCCAACATCTTCAAACTTTGACCTTTTATGAGATATGTCCTAAGAACTCCAATTGCTCATCTAAAATCTAAACTTTTCTCTATCGGACATGACCAATTCCAAGAAGGACAAGAAGGTGAAAACTCCATTGCCTCCCATATATAGAGAACAAAAGAATACAACCCGAGAGGCTACCAAGTACCAACACATAGTTGATTCCATTAAGAAAGACACTCATAAATAAGAACAATTTGACAAAGTGATATACAATAACAAGGTTTCTCGCTTCATGGGAAAATATCATCTAAATGTTTCTTTCATCAGATTTGAACAATATGACTAGCTAGCTGGTCTCCTACAACAAACACACATTCCTCCTCTTCTTAAGCTCACCTAGCTTGCATTTCTAGGACCTCCCTTAGGTTTTCATCTTTAGAAGCACATCACACACTCATCCTAGCATAATCCAACATAGTCCAATCCAATCCTAGTTAACCTAGCATCATCCTAATCATCATCCACAACATCCTTAATCACATCCTTCACTTGGTATTGTATCCCCTTTTGAGTTGCTTAGAGCTTACACCTTAATCAAAACCCCATCCCTGAATGTCCTTAAACTAAGTATTGTTTAGGATAATCCCCTTTGCCTTTGCAACCTCATCACCTTGATCAAAAGGTTGGTTCGCATTAAGAGAGAATCATATCTTCCAAAGACCAGAAGTCTGTCTTAGGTAGACAATCACAACCACTTGATCTTATACTAGGGAGAGAAACCCTTAGTTCTTGCATACACCAAGTCATCCTTAATATGTAGGAAAATATTAATTATCCTAGATGCATCCTAGTCCTAGCACCATTATCCTTAGCTTCCTAGGCACATCCTTGCATTATATCTTGCATTTCATATTTGTTGACAAGACTTTGTGACCAGTCCCCCAATAGAGATAAGTTGTCACCGGGTACCGGGGTACCATCCAAATTCACCTATAAAGGTTGTCTAGGGAATAAATTCTCCAAGCCTTCAAGTACGCGAGAGTCGGGTCTTGATGGTGTGGGAGCTAAGTTTGGAGTGTGACTATTTTGTTCAGGGGGATAGCTAGTTATCTTGGCTCATCTTCTCTGTGGATTTCGTTAGGTTGGGGTTTCCTGCAAGCATTTGGATTATCAAAGAAACTTCAAAAGATACGCCAGGGTTAGAAGTGTTTCATTCTACCTATAGTTGTGAAAATACATTTAAAACATCAACCAAGCTCTAACATGCTACACTAAAATACTGAATGCATACAAAACCATCAGTTCATATATATTCAACAGTGAGGGGAAAATAAGGTCCTTAATCTACTTTAAAACTTAGAGCAAGGGACATCAGAAACATACATCACAAAAGAGTATTACCTCAGAGATCAGAAGAACAACAATAACATTGCAAGAATCCTTCCTTCCTCATTAATGGTTTTCTAGCGAGCACTGGTGTGTACAATGATAGCTCCAAGGGATCATCTATCTACTGAGAACTTCTAAGAACTAAGGAGCATTGAGCTCTACAACTACTAGAAATGAAATGTTGAAATGCTATAGCTATGGACTGCAAAATCATCAATTTTGCTCGACCCTTGGAATGAGGTTAGACTTATTATTTATACACATGTTTTCCCTAAAACTAACCTAAATTATCTTTACACTCAACAATAAAATACAATTTCTGGTGGCCGATACTACCTGCACCACGCTACATCAACCTCAAAGAGAGCAGAGGTCTGACATGTCAGAAGAATGAGACAAGAAAAGAGGTATGGAAGAATCATCCTTGAGAAGAGAACCAGAGGGAGAATAGAAGAAATCTGATCCACCAAGGATCGAGGCTACATGCCTCATCAGTGAAAAAGTGGCTCACTATCTCCGATGCACCATGTGTTTAATGCTGGAGCGGCGCATTGGGAAGACCATGTGTCAGAACCATCCCCCGAGTTGACGTGCCTTGCTGGAGTCACCTATTTTCTGACACCCTTATTAACTACCTCATAGTGACCAGTCGGCTCCAGGGAACCTTGACATAGGTCATTAAAGAATGTAAAATTTACTAGATCTAGGATTCCAGGATCCGGGACCTTTCACTCAAAGAATAAATAATTTTCAAAGTATACCCTGCTGATGAAAACCTCAGAAATCTAGAGGACCTTATTACTCCTTACTATTTTTTAATGTTTCCAGGAGCTGGGTGATTCCATCCTCATAAATGTCCTTAAGGCTGGCCCGGTGGCACTTGACCACCTCCACATGTTTGCCCAGATCCAGAGTATTTTCCTTGAATTTTGTGGCCATTTTTGCTGCGTCATGACCCTAGAGCACCATGCATGTTATACGTATCATTTGTGCTCCATCCATTCCCTCCATGGATTGGTATCGAGACTCCATTAGCTCATCAAATTTTCCCATGACATATTCCTCCAGAGTACATGTTTTAGTACTAAAGGGATTGACTCTTGAAACCTTTGAAATAAATGCCTTGTATAAACTTAAAGAATAGTCCACCTCCATAACTTTGTCCCGCAGGGTCCCTACCAGTTGCTTGATTATCTCCAATGTGAGATCAAGCCTGGAATGCTAGGTCTGGAGAAATTCAAAGGACTCCTATCCCAAAATTCCATCCTCAAAAACAATTTCCTCCCCGATTCTCATGAGTTCCCCTAACTCACCTATCCATACCTCATATTTCTTGATCTCCCCCTCCCAGATGGAGATGGTATTTTTTCCTGGTGTAAAACATTGCTGGTTGCATACAGGTTTAGGAGTGTGGCCATAAGGAAATGCTTGAAATTTCCCACCTATTCGGCTACCCAATCATCAGCTGCCTACACTTTCCTCTTAATTCCTCTAACCACATCTATGTCACCATGTGGGAGCGGTGCCCTAGATGTGGAAGCTTCCAAGGGAATGGTAGTCATGGGCTGCGCAAGCTTTGTCAATAGCCCAACAAGATTTGTGTTCTATTCCTTCTCTTCTTTGAATTTTTGGGCTTCCTTCTCATAGTGGGCTTCTACTGCCTTGGCTGCTTCTTTTAGTAGGTCCAACTCACCCTGCTTTCCCCTCTTCTTTAGAGATATCTCTGTGATTGCATAATCTTTAGCCTTTGTTGTCATCGTGTCTGCCTTTGGGGGAGGTGTTGCGACTATTGCAACTGTGTCTCTGCCTGGCCCATTCAAGAGGGTATGGAATATCTAGGATTTCTTCACCTTAGGGGGATTTTGCGCTTGCGCCATTATCTTTGCCAAAGAGAGATGGGATATTCTCCCCTTCTTCCTGGCCATCCTACCCTATGGCAGCTTCTTTCTCTGGGGTCTCCTTTTCAGTAGGAATCACCACTTCCTCCTGGGCAGCTATCTCCTCTACTTCTTTCCCAATATCCCCTTGTAGCTCTACAAGCTCATCTTCCCTAAACATGTCATCGAAGTCATTGTGTGGAGGGTAGGTCTCTGGGGGATCTTTGGGTTGATTGTCTGGCTCTAGAGAGTCTAAGGAAACAATCTGTATTTCAGGGATGCTGGGCATCCCAAGTTTTGGCTCCACCTTCGGCAGAGGGATACTTTTCTTTTTCTTCTTTCTCCTCATTACCAAAGGGGAACCAATGTCCACCATAGCTTCTCTCTCTTCCTCTACTTCGGTCCCTGCCACTTAGACCATTAGTTCTACAAGTGAGGGAGAAGTGGAAGGGTGAACCATTCTGACCATAATAGTTGGGGTGGCCAACTGGGTGATTAACTTTTCTTTCATGTGTTGGGATGCCACCAGAGTTTTATGCATTTGTTCCACTATGGGAACCATGGGTAGGACTTGAGACGGGGTCCCCATTTTCCTCTTTCCTCTATCCTCGCCCTGCGAGGAGGTTCTAGCCACGGAAGTTTTACCCCATTCAGATGGGCCAACTTTACATGTACTTCTTGGGCATGCCTTTTTTAAATATGCATGATTGTGCTCAATCACATTGTGGGTAATTTCTTCTATTTTTGGACCCTCCTCCACATCCCAATCCACTAGAGGGAGAGCCATCTTATCAACTCCCTTTTTCTTTTTATTTCAGGTCCACTGTGGACCTGGTATCTGAAAAGTCATTCGAGAACTTTCAAAGCTTGAGCCTCTTCATCAATCCCATTATCATCAAGACAAAATGTCAGTTTGGGAATTTAAAGTCATCCTGGCATTCTTTCCAGAAATCTTCCATGTGAAAATCATGGGGGTCTGATACCAGGGGAAGTGTCATCGCTATTTTTCCTAGCGAATCAAAATTCTTCCACTCTAGATAAAACTCTACCATCACTAGACTTTTGAGTTAACTGTCCACCTACTTTTCCATGGCCAAGCTGCAAGAGTAGTTCCCACAAGTGATTGGGAATGAGACATTTGTCACCTTCTTCACTGTGAAGAGGGCATGCAATTCCAAGATCTGCCTGTAGTATTCTAAAAGAATTATTCTATTCCCACAATGTTTGGGTAATAAATAGGGTTTCCCAGAGAAGTCATTCACCTGAATGTATGTATGTTGTTGATACTAAATGTAATAATGGCCATAAGTTCTCAACAAGTCCATTGCTTCTTTGGACAGCTGGTATTCGGCATCTCCAGTAGGTGTGAGGAGGTTGTAGTAAATAAAGGCATCATTCACTCGACAGAAGCTGAGGAAACTAGTCTTCCATTGGATCCGTGGGAAGTAATCTAAGGGAGCATTTTGGCATGTTCTAGTTCTAAGCACACCTATTATAAGTAATCCCTGGGTCATGGGGCATTGTTGTGCTAGTGCCCAAAAAAAAAAGATGTCATGTAGAATTTGAAGCACTTGGTGACCTAGAGAAGTTGGGAGTCCACATGATTTGCAGTGATAGTGGCCCAATAAAAGTTTTTCTCACCAAAGATGATGCCCAACAATAAATAGTACATCCATGCTGAGAATTCCTAGGGATGGGGTTGTCTAAAGACCTTGCATAGTGTGATGATACCCATCTATATGATTTCTTTAAATTTTGTTTGGGGGATCTCCAACTTCATCTTTTTCAAATCTTTCATTGGCACCTTAAGCCATTTGTTATTGAGATACTATCGGGCCATGTGTTCTAACTTTTGAAATTCTTCCAAGGCTAGAGCCCAAGTGAGAATGGTCACATCATCAAATTGGGGAATCCCTAGTCCTACCTAAAAATTCATGCCGTCTAGAGACACAATAGGCGTTGGGTATCTGGTTGGGACTGGGGCGGAGAGCATCAAAACCTGGATGGTTGTATTATAGTGTCCTGCCAAAGTGAGAATGAGCTCCGAGGCTTGCACAGAGTAGGGGAAGCAAGCATCTTTAAGGATCCTAGAGTTGGCCACATTGAGAGCCAATAGATATTTGGTCATCCATTGTATGAACATCATTTTTACCAGGGCCTGCATTTTGTCCCACATTCCAAAACTAGTGTCGGTGATCAACTGAATTTTGGAATCAATCTTTGATCCCACAATGGTGTCTTTGTCAATCAGAGTTTTTCCAGGGCCTTCTTGGCCTTCGTCCTAACAACTTCCTGGGTGGCAGAAATGGTGGGGAGATCTGGACTCCTGAGTGGAGATGATGTAGATGCCTTTGACATGATTGGTGAGTTTAGTTCTAGCAACTTGCAAAACAGGATGACCGTCAGTATTTATACAAAACAAATCTTTATTCTAGATTCCAGAGACTTTCACCACTGCATCACATCCTGAAAAGAATTGTTAGTTCATATCAAACTCCAAAAAGATATACATATAATAAGAGTGACTCAGGGATTTGACCTCTATTCGAGCCTCTGGGGAACCTAGCATATGTGATAGAAATGAAATAACAACCAAATGAAGACCGGGGATCTGGATTTTGGAAAACTAACCGTTGCATGACATGGCCGGAGATTAGTCATACTAGACTAATGTGGGAGTGTCATGTGGCCATGCAGTAATGGGAGTTATAGCATTAACACCGATAACTATTCGAACACATGAGGAAATGACTGCCACTTGGGCCAGACTTGAATTCTCGCGTGGGAACTTAATTTTCCATTAAGAATGACTTGGTGAAGGAGAGATAAAACTGCCATGGCTCAAACCAGTGAGGTGCCAAGTTCGAACCAAGCAGCCATATTTTTTAGATGAGCTCCACATTTATGGTTTTTGTTGTATGGAGAACAATGAGCTCACCACTAGATAGTGTAGGATATTTAGGGAATATATAGATAGATCCAAAATGCATACAATGGCCAAATCATGACTCACAAGCTGGCTAAAAACACACATATATATAGATATGTACAGGAAGATTACATAATTTATAGAATATGCACAATATACAGAGGCGCTTATAGCATTCCATAATAATGTACAAAATATACACTAAGCTACAACTACATAGAGGGTGGATGAACCTCTGGCAGAGCCAACCCACCAACGGGAGGCAACAGGGAAGAAAAACCAGAGATAGGAGATGAAAGAAAAAATGAAAATAAAATGAGAAAAAACAAGCAAGAACCAGATCAAAAACTAGAAAACAGAAACAAAGAGAGCCAAAATCCTACCTGGGAACATGGGGAATGTGGAAAAGACAAGAACAGGGGTTTTTACACAAGAACGGGGGCACTCTGCAACAAGTTCACCCTCAAGCAACCACGAGCAAGCACTACAAATGACTGTTTAATCAACCACTAAACACAGGGAGAAAAATGATGTTTAATTCGCCTTAAAATTGCTCTGAGTGTTTGATCATGGTAAATGTGAAAATGATAGGTAACTTCTATTTATACCCTTAGGGTAAAAATGTGTTCCTTTCTCTCCACAAACTCTGAAATAAGAAAACCTCTGGACTCTAGGCCCGGGGATTCCATGCAGCCATAGCTTCCCGTGAAAGAAGACATGATGACAGAGGATCCCAGAGTCTAGAATTCAGCTGACTCAAAAGAACAAAAAAACTCTGGGACCAGGCCCCAAAGACAAAAGAAGACAGAAGCAAAAGAAAAATAACCCTCGTGGGAGAAAATCCTGGAGGGAAACAAAAGAAAACAAAGGAAAGAGAAAAATAAAAAAAAAGGGGGACCCAATATTTTGCCTACAAAATGTAGGGACAGGTATGCAAGGCATAAAAAATGGTTACTATCTAGGATGAATGCCTTAGTGCATTCGAGAACTTTAGAATCTCTAGTTAGCAAAACCAAAATTAATCTTTACCTGGAGCCTTCTACTTGCAAAGTGCGAGGTGTCTGAGAAAATTAGACTCATCAATGATTCAATCTTTCAGTCTTTCATCAGTTGTGAAGTGTGTGCTTTGAAAGAAAACCAAGCCGATGACCTCTGGGAGAAGTAGAGAGGAGGCACTAAGAAAATCAAACCAAAGTCATCATATCTTGCATGTTTCCCCCAAATACCAGAATTCTCTATTCTTCAGGTCTTTTCTTTTCCTTTTCTTTTCTGGATGGAAAGGCGGTACCTCTTTCACCATGAACCTTAAGCTTAGCTAATTTTAATGATGGTACTTCATTCACCTCATCATCCACTTTAAATTTCCAAATAGGAGAGAATGTTCCAGAGCCAGGATATTTTAATGATATTCAGACTTGGTTGACAACCAGTGCAAACGATCTACCCTCAAGGTGTTTGATTACTTGCTTCTTGAATTTTTTTGTTAACCGATGTCTAGACTATCAAGATGTGAATCTGATGAATATTAACCATAACCTTTTACCATACTTACAGAAAAACTCTAGAGTTCAAACAAATTCCACCATGCTAACAATAGATTCTAAATTTGTAAGAATGTACAAGGTACCGTTCCAAAGACTAGATGTTATGCGAAGCATACCTTCCTACAAGGAGAAGGAAACACGCTGGGAACCTGGGAAACAAAAAAAAATGAAAGAAAGCCAAAAATAGAGGAAAAAATGAAAAGGAAAGGTGGTCCCAGAGGATGGCCAATAAACTATTTACAAGGCACTCCAAATGGAGCACTGGGAAAGATATTTACAAGCAAGGATTTTACATATAGTACAACTTCGGACAAACTCACCACCTACCTTACTCAAAATAATGCTTGAGAAAATTCCCATTGATAGGCAATGGGACTTCTTCTCCAGTCATAGTGTTGAGGTGATAAGTATTTTCCCCACAGATCTCAGCTATTAGATATGGTCCAAGCCAGAGCCATTGAAACTTAGTGTGCTTTCCCTTCTTTTCCTGGGCCTTGTCCCACGAGAGGACCAAGTCTGAAATCTAAAAGGCCTTGTACTGGGCTCTTCGATCAAACCTTCATTTTACTACTTCTTGGTGATGCAAAAAATTTTCAAGGGCTGTGTCTCTTTGTTCCTCCATTCGTACCAGGTTCAAAAGCCAAATTTCCACAATGTTGTCCTGGTTGCTGAATTCCCGCATAAACTATAAAATTGAGATCTATAAGTTGATGGGTAATACTAGATTTTGGCCATAAACTAGATGGAATGGGGATGTCCCCAAGGCTTCCTTTATTTGGATGTGATCCACCCAGAGGGAGAACCTAATCATTTTATGCTAGTCCAAGAGGTTCTGTTCTAATAGATGTTTGATCACCTGAAGTAGATTTTTTTGGTAGATTCAGCCACACCATTACCCTAGGGGTAGTAGTTGTTGGAGAACTTCAGAGTGATATTCCTTTCATAGGTCCATTCGATTAATTGTGCCAAAGAAAATGATAGACCATTGTCACACACTATAGCAAATGGCATTCCAAATCTTTTGACTATGTTTTCTTCAAGAAATTTTATAACTACATCTGTCATGTTATTTTTGCAAGGAATCACTTCAGACCACCGGGTGCATTAATCAGTAGCAATTAGAATGTACTGATGGTTGGAAAATGAGTTGGGGTTGATTTCCTTGATAAATTAAAATTCCCATTGGGTGAAGGGTCTAGCTTCAAAGACCGGCTGCAAAGGCATGGCCGGGTTCCGCTCATGATGTGCTGTTGTTTGGCAAGTATGGCATCTCCTAATGTGGGTGTAGAAATCCTTAAAAATATAGGGCCAATAGTATCTAGCCCAGAGGATATGATGGGCATTGGTGTTAGCTGAGCCACTCTCAGTTCCAAACTACCCATGAAATTCTTCAATCATTTTTGTAGGTTGGTCCCTGTCTATGCACCGGAGGTATACCCCTTCATAATTCCTGTGAAAAAGTGTTCCATTTTTTATCGTGAAGTGCGCACTTTTCACCTATAGGGTGCGAAATTTGTTTGGGGCCAGCCCCTCCAGACATCTATTGTTCAAAAATAAGTATACCAGGTCGGTATACCATGGATCTTGAGTGATGGACTCCACTGTGTAAGTTTGGCATTTAATATTTGAAGTTCCTTCTGCTATCGCTCTACATAGTCCTTAGCCTCAAACTATCTTCATGGGTTACATTTCCAAATCATACTCTTGGAGGATGGCCATCTATTTTCCCCATCTTTCACCTAATTCACTCTGTAGGAGTAGAGACTTAACAACCTAGTCTGGGATGATAGCGTTCACTTTACTCCAAAGAATATAATGCTAGAATTTCTTCACGGCGTGGATAAGAGCAAAGGCCTATTTTTTGAATGGAGAATACCAAAATTTAGTGTTCTTAAAGGGGAAGCTCATAAAAGCTATTGGTCATTCTTCCCCTTCGACCTTCTAGGTCAAAACTGATGTAGCAAAATGTGGCAAAGAAAAGGAGTATATGTGAAAAGGGAGGGAGTAGTCTGGACTAGCCAAGACTGGTGCCTCCATAATCATTTTCTTGATCAGGGCGAACACCCACTTTGCTTCAGGATTCCACTCAATCTTTGTATCTTTATTTATCATCTCATTGAGTGGCTTCACTATCTTGGCGAATCCAGTAATAAACCGCTAGACAAAATTTATCTTTCCAAAGAAAGACCTCATTTCCTTCTTGTTTCCAAGCATTTGTAGATTTAGTAACACTTCCACTCTCTTAGGGTCAATAGATATACCCTTCTCAAAGATGATATGCCCGAGTAGCTTCCCTTTAGTGACCCCAAAGATACATTTCTTAGGGTTGAGGGATATTCCATACTGGTGACACCTCTCACAAATTTGGTTGAGGTGGGCAGAATGATCACTCCTGTCTTGGGAAAAGATGGTCAAATAATCCATATAGATGATTATGCACCAGTTTACTAGGCCTTTGAACACAATTTCCATATCCTTTTGAAACATGGCCCCTGTTTTGATTAGGCCAAAGGGCATCCTCCAGTACACAAATGTTCCCCACTTGGTAGTGAATGTCATTCTATCTCTATCTTTGTACTTAACCATGACCTGGTTATATCTAGAGTATCCATCCAAAAATGACATCCTTTGTGATCCATTCACAATTTTCAATACCTCATCCAACAAGGGGAGAGAGTGATTATCCTTCTTAGATGCCTTGTTCAAATTTCAAAAATCTACGCAAAGGTGGATTTTGCCACTTTTCTTCCTCACAGGGATGAGGTTGTCAACCCACGTAGTGTGCCAGATAGGAAAGATAATTTGGGATGACAGCAGTTTCTGAACCTCTTGATGGATTAGAGGCTCTATCAGTGGGTTTACCAGTCTTTTCTTTTGCTGGAAGGGCTTAGCATCAGGTTTTAGTGGGATGGTATGGGTCATGATGGATGTGTCATATATCTTCAAATCTTCATACCCCCATGCAATTAAATCAATGTATTCTTGGAGAACCATGAGAATCTTCTCCTTCTCCTAAGGGGAGCAGGAGGTGCCAATGTGTACCAATTTTTCTTCACAGGTTGATGTTAACTTTCTTGAATTTTCCTCCCTCTGAGGAGGATGATATCTTTTCCCAGCCCCAAGGGTCCAAATCAAGGATACATTCTAGCACCACCATCCCCCTAGGGATGGTGTTGGTTGGAAATTCTATGATACCATCATCTTCTTCACCTTGCCAAGTATCTTTGTGATCTCTTTCTTCCACTATCTAGTCTGTAAAAACACCAATATTGGCCATAAAGGCTAGAATATGTTGATCGTCCTCAAAGTCCTAAAAGTGGGTGACATTGTCTGGAATGGATGAGGTGGGGACCATCTCAACAAAGAATTTCTAGAGCCAGGAGCTAGCCATTGGCTCAAGGGTGCTGACAGATACAGTGAGGGCATCCAGAACATAGTTTCTTTTTCAGGGAATGAGTTTGATGCCAAAGGCATAAAAAGACTCGATGAGGCTCCATGCCTGATTGTGATATGCAGCCAGCCTTTTATCATGACAAGTGTATTGGCTCTAGATCTGCTTTACGATCAACTCTGAATCACCCAACGCCTGAAGGTGAGTGATTCCTGTCCTTAGTGCAAATAAGCCCATGGACCGAGGCCTCATACTCTGTGATGTTGTTCATGTAGATGAACTGCAGCCTATAGGACACGAGGAAGGATTTTCCCCATGGATTGATCAATTCCACTCTGGCCCCACAACCTTGTTTAGACTGGGACCCATTGAACTTCAGGGTCCACAAGTCACTATTCATTCTCTGGGGCTGGGAAGGTGAAGTGGACTTTGGATTATGACTAGGAAGGTTGGAGGAGTTTCCTCCAGCTATGATGTCATGCGGGTGAGTTTTACTTCCAGAGAAGTCTATTGTTGGGATTCCTAGACTAGTGGCTCCATGGGGTTTCCACCAAAATGATTGTTGGGTCTAAGAAAATCCATCTTGTGTTCTTCCTTCTGGAGGGAATTGATATGATGGGTAGTAGCGGAAATGCAAGGATCAACCTCTAGTTTTGAATGTTTTTGATAATGCACCTGACACCAAGTGTCAGACAAGAGTGTAGCTGGGGTTTCTGCAATACCCTGTGAGTTAACCTCACCCCCTAGCTTTTTGTTCAGGACCTAAATTCTCTAAGAGACTATGGGATCTTCCCCATGGGTGGAATCAAATGTCAAGATTTCTAGAGGTCGGTACACCTTGGGGTAAGTCTCAAAGAAGAGGACTTCATTCACCCTCCTGAATTTGGTGAGGGCCTATTTCATCCTAGGCTCACTTTCTACATAGAGCTAGTTAGATTCTCCCTCCCAGGGGAGCCACAAGTGGGATAAGTCAGTGGAGAAATACCCGTTAAGGGACTTAGACCAATTCTTACTCAATAAAATTCAATAAGTCCTTGGGATATCCACCACTAAGATGTTGATTATGCTTTCTATCCAGTGGTCTTGGATGAGTTGAATCTAGATGTTCTTCAGCTCGCCTACCATTTTTACAGTAGTTTTGTCCAGTTGGACTACTGCACCTTTGGATGGAGTGGGATGTAGTCTGAGCTTCTGGCATATTGATAAGGGCATGATGTTTCTTGAAGCACCAGAATCTATCAAGAAGTTGTGTAGGTTCTTCCCTTGTATGTTGAGACCTAGTAAGAAGGGAGGATCCTCAGTGTTTCCTTGTAAGATAGCCACATTGGCATCGTCAAAAGTGATAGTCTTGGGTGGGTGACTGACAGCTTTCAAGTTTCCCAAGAGCTTCAGAAGGGACTTCCTCTACTCAGGATAGTTCAACAAAACCTCCATCAAGGTCATGGAGGTGGTAGTTTGTTCTAACACCTTTGTGATGTCAAACCTCCCCCAATAATTGTTGGCTTCCCTCGGTTGGGTCTTTAGCTTGGTTAGAGATAGATCCTTTCAATGGGAAGGAACGACCAGTTGCATTGTCTCAGGGAGGGGTATCTTTGGGAGGTGTAGGCATGTAAAATGGTCCTTTACTAGCCTGACTCTGAGTGTTGTAAGGAGTCTATGAGTTGGTGAAGGAATTGGCCTGAAAGGTTGGAATAGATTCATCAAAGAACCCCTGTAATTTGGGCTCTTCTTCGTCTTCTTTTTCCGCTCCAAAGAAGATGGTCACACAGGTGAAGGCACCATGAGTGGGATCTTGCATAGGCATTTCTGGGGGAGGAGGATTAGCAATTTGTTGTCTATCCAGCAGGGAGATCATGATGATATTCTCCTTTGTGGCACAATTCACCTCAGAATGAGAGCCATCTTCATGTAATCTACACTAGTTAGTCAAGGGTTGGAGTTTTGTGACTAGCATGAAATGGGTAGGGCTAGCACTTCCCTAAGAAGTGTTTTGGTTTGGAGGAGGACCTTCGGTGTTCACATTATTATTCCATTGCTATTGGTTGGGCTGAGGCCCATTATTGTAATTCTTTCCTCTGGAATTGGTATTTTGTTGGTCGGAGAAGATATTCCCTCTCTGGGAATTGGTGTTGTGGGGCACAAAAGACCCTGCCTTCAGTTGTCCCATGTCTAGAGTTAGTGAGGATAACAGTCACTGGAGGGATTCAACCTCGATGGATAGCTGGGTGTTCGTGTCTTAATGTGACAGTTGTTGTGGTTGGTTCCCAGGGAAGGCAAAAGTGGCTATCAGAGTTGAGGATGGAAATCCTCTAGCCGCGGGTGACTAGAAGAAAGGTACTCCGGAGGGTTGTGTCAATGGTTGTTGTGTTTGCTACTTCTGGTTCTAGGGAATGAATTCTAGACCTGGTGTTATCTATGCTTGCAATGAGTATACATACTTGACCTACTGGTTTATTGGTAGTGGTGGGGGATTCATGGCCATCATGGGGGCACGCATTGCCTGATTGGGGTTGTATCCCCTGGTGTAAGATGTTCCGCTGGGTATCATGTTGGAAGGCATGCTCTGCCCAATTCCACCTAGAACTTTGTTCAAAGTACGAGACAAATCCAAGGCTAGGTTGTAAACCTTCACCAGAGTATCCCGATTAGTGGGGGTGGTATTTCTCCATAGGAGAGTGGCAACAAAAGGGTCCATCATATTAAGGTATGTCTAGATGGTTACATCCCAGATGGGATGAAAGGACCCATGCACCACTTCAAGGCGTGTTGGAACCGATGGTTGAATGTTGCAAGGGGTTCATTAGGTTTATTTCTAATGGAGATAAACTGGCTGTGGGACCATGCTAGGTCCATGTGTACACAAAAGGCCACTAGGAAGGCATCTTCCATATCCTGCCAACTGTTAATGGAGTTGGCAGGCAGGTTAAGGTACCAGTTCAACTCGTTCTATCCCAAGGATAGAGGGAACATCTGGGTCACAATGTCTTGATGTTGGATTCGGTGTCAATTCATGGCATCATGGTATTCCTATAGATGCTCTTCTATGGTTCTTGAGCCTAAGTGCTCATATCAGGAGTAGATCTTTTCTGGGTGCGTAGGAAGATCGTTGGTTGCACCTGGAAACTATCCCGTTGGGGACTCGGTGTTACAGAAGTATGAAGCCATCAGGGGTGTTGGATTTTGGCTCAGCTGAGCATTAATCCCAGAGGTTGTCTAAGAAATTTGGGTATTCTAAGATGTATTAGATCCCCAGACAATGTTGGCTGGCTTAGTTTTTGGGGTCCACTTCTTTCGAGCAGGAGGCTCGAGTTCAACAAACTTATCGGGATTTGGGGTTGATCTAAGGAATCTTTCGAATCGGGCAGGTGCAAATGATCCAATCCCACTAAAGGCTTGCTTCCTAAAACTATGGCTTGGAGAACCCTCAGGTGGTGTAAAATCTAAATCCTTAGAAGGGGATGAGCTCATGTCCTCCTTCTAGAACTAGTTTCTGTTGACAGGACTTTGTGACCGGTCCGCCAACAGAGATAAGTTGTCACTAGGTACCGGGGTACCAGCCAACTTCACCTGTAAAGTTTGTCTAGGGAATAAATTCTTCAGGCCTTCAAGTACATGAGAGTTAGGTCTCGATGGTGCAGGAGCTAATTTGGGAGTGTGACTATTTTATTTGGAGGGATAGTTTGTTATCTTGGTTCATCTTCTCCAAGGATTTTGTTAGGTCAGGGTTTCCTGCAAGAATTTGGATTATCAAAGAAACTTCAAAAAATATGCCAAGGTTAGAAGTGTTCCATTCTACCTATAGTTGTGCAAATACATTTAAAACATCAACCAAGCTCTAACATGCTACACTAAAATACTAAATGCATATAGAACCATCAGTTCATACATATTCAATAGCGAGGGGAAAAGAAGGTTGTTAATCTACTTTAAAACATTAGAGCAAGGGACATTATAAACATACAACACAAAAGAGTATTAACTCAGAGATCAGAAGACCATCAACAATATTGTAAGAATCCTTCCTTCCTCATTAATGGTTTTCCAGCAAGAATTGTTGCATACAATGATGGCTCCAAGGGAGTGTCTATCTACTGAGAACTTCTAAGAACTAAGGAGCATTGAGCTCTGTGATTGCTAGAAATGAAATGTTGAAATGCTATAGCTATGGACTGCAAAATCATCAATTTTTCTTGACCCTTGGAATGAGGTTGGACTTATTATTTATACACATGTTTTCCCTAAAACTAACCTAACTTATCTTTATACTAAAAAATAAAATACAATTTCTGATGGCCGGTACTACCTGCACCATTCTACAACAAGCTGGAAGAGAGCAGAGGTCTGACATGTCAGAACAATGAGACAAGAAAATAGGTATGGAAGAATCCGCCTCGAGAAGAGAGCCAGAGGGAGAATAAAAGAAATTTGATCCCCTGGGGATTGAGGCTACATGCCTCATCAGTAAAAATGTAGCTCACTATCTCTGATGTGCTGGGTGTTTAATGTTGGAGCGGCACGTTGGGAAGACCATTTGTCACAACCATCCCCCAAGTTGATGTGCCTTGCTGGGGTCATCTATTTTCTGACACCCTTATTAACTGCTTGATAGTGACCAGTCAGCTCTAGGTAACCTGGATGTGGGTCATTATAGAATGAAAAATTTATTGGATCTAAGACTCCGGGATCTGGGAGCTTGCGCTTAAAGAATAAAGAATTTTCAAAGTATACCCTTCTGATGAAAACCTTCAGAATATGGAGGACCTTATTACTCCTTACTATTTTTGAATGTTTCCAGGAGCTGGGCGATTCCATCCTCATCAATATCCTTGAGGTCGGCCCAGCAGTACTTGGCTGCCTCCACCTGTTTGCCCAGATCTAGAGTATTTGCCTTGAATTCTGTGGCCATTTTTCCATGTCGTGACCCTGGAGCACCATGTGTGTTATACGTGTCATTTTTTCTCCATCCATTCTCTCTAGAGATTGGTATCGAGACTCCATTAGCTCATCAAATTTTCCCACGATGTATTCCTTTGGAGTACATGTTTCATTACTAAAGGGATTGACTCCTAAAACCTTTGAAATAAGTGCCTTGTATAAATTTAAAGAATATTCCACCTCTAGAACTTTGTCCCACAGGAGCCCTACCAGTTGCTTGATTATCTCCAATGTGAGATCAAGTCTAGAGTGATGGGTCCAGACATAGTCAAAGGAATCCTCTCCCAAAATTTCATCCTCAAAAAAAAATTCCTCCCCAATGCTCATGAGTTCCCATAACTCACCTATCCATGCCTCATATTTCTCAATCTCCCGCTACCAGATGGAGATGGTAGTTTTGGCCTGGTGTAAAACATTGCTAGTTGCATACAGGTCTGGGAGTGTGGCCACTAGGAAATGCCAGATATTTCCCACCTATTCAGCTACCCAATCATCAACTGCCTATATTTTCCTCTTCATTACTCTAAGCGCATCTATGTCACCCTACAGGAGCAGTGCCCCGTATGTGGAAGCTTTGGGGAATGGCAGTGATGGGATGTGCAAGCTTTGTCAATAGCCCAACAAGAATTGTGTTCTTTTCCTTCTCTTCTTTGAAATTTTGGGCTTCCTTCTCATAGCGGGCTTATACCACCTTGGATGCTTATTTTAGCAGGTCCAACTCACCTTGCTTTCCCCTCTTCCCTAGAGATATCTCTATGATTGCATAATCTTCGGCCTTTTCTTTCACCGTGTCTACCTCTAGGGGAGGTGTTGCGACTACCGCAACTGTGTCTCTACGCGGCCGAGTCTGGAGTGTATGGACTGTCTGGGATTTCTTTTCCTTAGGAGGATTTTGTGCTTGCACCATCATCTCTGCCAAAGAGAGATAGGCATTGGCTGGTGCTCAGGCCTTCCTTTTTCTAGAATCCACCAACCATTGTGGTGGCAGGGGTGGCCTTGCTGCTAGAGTTTGATCCTATAAATCCCCTCCGGGGTTCTGTTGTGCATCCCTAATGTTTTGAGTCTCTACAAACTCTTTTCCTGTATCTTCAGGTCCACTAGCACTATACACCTTAGTGGCATTAGTATCATCTTCTCTGGTGTCCATGTATTTATTAGCGTTAGGTTCTATATCTGTATTCCCAGGGTTCTGCCCCTCACCTTACTGCTGTTGTTGTCTTTCATCAGCTCCTTCTGCCAAAATGTTCTCCTTCATTGGTGTATTTTTAGGAGGTGGTGGAGGTATCAGGCCAAGATTTAGCACTTGGGCCACTGTGATTATGTCACCAAAGGTTACCTACTTTGGGGTAGGAGGCAGCATCTGAAACATGGCGGCTGAGATTACGATTGTTCCCATAGGCCTATTTCTCTCAGTAGTGGTCGATTTCTCATTCTGTATTTGTCTTTCCTCTGTGATGTTGATCTCTAGGATGTATATCTCTGGAACATTGGAGACATTTATCTATTCTTTCTCCTTCATCCCTTCTTCCTTACCTTCTTTCCCTATGACTACTTCTTTCTCTGGGGTCTCCTTTTCAGCAGGAATCACCACTTCCTCCTGGGCATATATCTCCTCTACTACTTTCTCGATATCCCTTGTAGTTCTAAAAGCTCATCTTCCCTAAACATTTTTTTGAAGTCATTGTGTGGAGGAGAGGTCTCTGGAGGATCTTCGGGTTGATTGTCCAGTTTTGGAGAGTCCAAGGAAACAATTTGTATTTCAAGGATGCTGGGCACCCCAAGTTCTGGCTCCACCTTTGGCTGAGGGCTACTAGTCTTTTTCTTCTTTCTCCTGGTTACCAAAGGGGGCCCAACATCAACCATAGTTGCTCACTCTTCCTCGGCTCTGGACCCTGCCACTTGGACCATTAGTTCTGCAAGTGAGGGAGAAGTGGAAGGGTGGACCGGTTTGACCATAATAGCTGGGGTGGCCAACCAGGTGATTAACTTTTCTTTCATGTGTTGGGATGCTGCTAGAGTTTGCTGCATTTTTTCACTATGGGAACTATAGTTGGGACTTAAGATGGGGTCCCCATTTTCCTCTTTCCTCTATCCTCTCCCTGTGAGGAGGTTCCACCCCCAGAAGTTGAACCCCGCACAAATGGGCCAACTTTATGTGTACTTCTTGGGCATGTCTTTTTGAAATATGCATGACTACACTTAATCATTTCATGGGTAATTTCTTCAATTGTTGGACCCTCCTGTGCATCCCAATCCACTAGAGTGAGAGCCATCTTATCTACTCCCTTATCTTTATATTGCAGGTCCACAGTGAACCTGGTATTCGAAAAGTCATCCAGGAACTTTCAAAGATTGAGCCTCTTCATCATTCCCATTGTCATCTAGACAAAATGCTGGTTCTAGACTTTGAAGTCATCCTGGAAGTACTCCCAAAAATCTTTCATGTGAAACTCATGGGGGTTTGATACCTGGGAAAGTGTCATCGCTATTTTTCCTAGCGGATCAAAATTCTTCCACTCTAGATAAAACTTTGCCAGCCCTAGACTTTTGAGTTCACTATCCACCTCCTTTGCCATGGCGAGGCTGCAAGAGTAGTTCCCACAAGTGATTATGAATGGGACATTTGTTACCTTCTTCATTGTAAAGAGCGCATGCAATTCTGGGATCTACCTATAGTATTCTAAAATAATTATTCTATTCCCACAATGTTTGGGTAATAAATAGGATTTCCCAGAGAAGTTAGTCATCCGAATGTATGTCTAATGCTCATACTGAATGTAATAATGGTCATAAGTTCTGACCAAGTCCATTGTTTCTTTGGAGAGATGGTATCTAGCATCTCAAGTAGGTGTGAGGAGGTTGTAGTAAATGAAGGCATCATTCACTTGGAAGAAGCTGAGGAAACTAGCCTCCCATTGGATCTGTAGGAAGTAATCTGAGGGAGCATTCTGTCCTGTGCCAGTTCTGAGCACACCTACTATAAGTAATCCTTGGGTCATGGGGCATTGTTGTGCTAGTGCCCGTAAAACATAAGATGTCATGTAGAATTTGGAGGACTTGGTGACCTAGAGAAGTTGGGAGTCCACATGATTTGCAATGATAGTGGCCCAATCAAAGTTTTTATCACCAGAGGCGATGCCCAACAAGAAATAGTACATCCATGCCAAGAATTCCTGGGCATGGGAGTTTTCAAAGACCCCACATAGTGTGATGATCCCCATATGTATGCTTTCTTTAAATTCCATTTGGGGGATCTCCAACTTCATATTTTTGAAATCTTTCCTTGGCACCTTAAGCCATTTGTTATTTAGATACTACCGAGCCATGTTTTCTAACTTCTAAAATTCTTCCAAGGCTAGATCCCAGGTGAGAACGGCCACATCATCAAATTGGGGAATCCCCAGTCCTTCCTGAAAATTCACAGCATCCAGAGACACCATAGGCATTGGGTATCCGGTTAGGACTGGGGTGGATAGCATGATAGCCTGGATGACTATATTATAGTGTCCCGCCAAAGTGAGAATGAGCTCCGGGGCTTACACAGAGCAGGGGAAGCAAGCAGCTTTGAGGATCTCAAAGTTGGCCACATTGAGAGCCAATGGATCTCCTATCGTCTGTTGTATGAATATCATTTTTACCAAGGCTTGCATTTTGGCCCACATTCTAATATTGGTGTCGGTGATCAACTAAATTTTGGAATCAACCTTTGATCCCACAATAGTGTCTCCCTTCAGATACTGCATTGTCAATGGCATTTTTTCAGGACCTTCTCATCCTTTGTCCTGATAGCTATCTAAGTGGCAGCAGTGGTGGGGAGATCTGCAATCCTGGGTGGAGATGATGCAGATGCCTCCGACATGATTTGTGAGTTTAATTCTAGAAACCTACAAAATAGGATGACCGTCAATATTTATACAAAACAAAGCTTTATTCTAGACTCCAGATACTTTCACCACTGCATCACATGCTAAAAATAATTGTTAGTTCACGTCAAACTCCAAAAATATTTACATATAATAAGAGTGACTCAGAGATTTGACCTCTATTCAGGCCTCTAGGGAACCTAGCATATGTGATAGAAATGAAATAAGGACCAAATGAAGACCGGGGACCTGGAGTCCACTAAACTAACTGTTGCATGACATGGCTGGAGATTAGTCATACTAGACTGACGTAGGAGTGTCATGCGGCCATGCAGTAATGGGATTTATGGCATTAACATCAAAAACTGTCTGAACATGTGAGGAAATGACTGCCACTTGGGCCAGACTTGAATGCTCACGTGGGAACTTAATTTGCCATTAAGACTGACTTGATGGAGGAGAGACAAAACTACCATGGCTCAAATCAACAAGGTGTTGAGTTTGAATCAAGCATCCATCTTTTTCAGATGAGCTCCACATTAAAGGTTTTTATTGCATGGAGCACAACAAGATCACCACTTGACAGTGTAGGATATTTGGGGAATATACACATAGAGCCAAAACGTACACGAGGTCTGAAGCATGACTCACAGGCTAGCCAAAAACACATATATATACAAATATGTATAGGAATATTACATAATTTATAGAATATGCACAATATACAGAGGCACTTACAGCATTCCAAAATAATGTACAAAATATACACTAAGATAAAACTACATAGAGGGTGGAAGACCCTCTGGCAGAGCCAAACCACCAATGGGAGGCAATAGGAAAGAAAAACTATAGATAGGAGACGAAAGAAAAAACAAAAATAAATCGAGACAAAACAAGCGACAACTAGAATACCAAAAAATAGAAACAAAGAGAGTCAAAATCCTACTTGGGAACATAGGGAATGTGGGAAATATGAGCATGGGGTCACTCTACAATAAGTTCACCTTCAATAAACCATGAGAAAGCATTGCAAATCACTATTTAATCAACCACTAAACACAGGGAGTAAAACATTGTTTAATTCAACTTAATCACCTTAAAATCACTCTGAGTTCTCTGAGTGTTTGATCACAGTAAATGTGAAAATGATAGATAACTTATATTTATACCCTTAGGGTAAAAATGTTTTTCTTTCTCTCTGCAAACTCCAAAACAAGAAAACCTCCAGACTCTAGGCTCGGGGATTCCATGTAGCCACACCTTCTTGTGAAAGAAGACATGATGACAAAGGATCCAAGAGTCCAAAATCTGGCTGACTCAAAAGAAAAATCAAACTCTTGGACCGGGTCCCGGAGACAAAAGAAGATAGAAGCAAAAGAAAAACAACCCTTGTGGGAGAAAATCCTGGAGGGAAACAAAGGAAACAAAAGAAAACAAAGGAAAGAGAAAAAGCGAAAAAAAGGGGACCCAACATTTTGCCTACAAAATGTAGGGATGGGTATGCAGGGCATAACAATATCCCCTTAAGGTATTCATTTCATTCCACCTATTACATGAGCCACTAAGAAGAGGAATAACATGGACCCTAATCTTTCCGCTAGTTCATCTAATCCTACGATTGAAAACACTAACACCATGGTTACCTATGCACCTCAGCCCAACAAACAAATTGAGAATATCTAAGTAGATACTAATGAGACTCCCACCATGACTTACCATAGAAACATTTATCAAGCATCTAGGGCATGCCCACATGGTGAACACCTAGAGTGGATGTAATAGTAGTCAAGTACTCTTGGATATTCAACAACAAGGACTGCAACTCCCACCTTGGATTATACCCACACTTGTCACATGACCTATGGCACTTCTATGGGAACATCATCATCCCACTAGAAAAAAAGTTTTTGATCCACTTCAACAAGCTCTAAAGGTTGGAACTCTTATCGCACAAGTAGTCCAACCTTCCATCCCACCCTCCATCATGCACATGACACCTTCATCTACCTCAAGAGCCCCACCTCCTGATCCCACATCAGCAACACAAACAATACCCCCTATTGCTACACAAGCACCTACACCACCTTAGTTCACAACCGCTTCTCTTTCACAATCATTCCTAACCTTTATAGCACAATTCCCACCATCACCAGTTAACACTCAGCAAACCACCATTCTACCCATCCCCACTCAGCCCATTCAAAATACACCACCTAGTTCATAGCATCGAAGCACCCAAATCACCATGCATGTTCCACCATTCTCATCCACTATGTACTCCCAAAAGAAAACACACTTCACCATAGGCATGCCACCTACCAACACCTATAACCAACCCTTATTTTCGCAAGGGTCCACCTTCCTCGCTCCATTAGAAATGCAACCACAATGTATGCTAGTAGTTTTGCCTCAAATGCAGACCAACCCAAATCCTCCCATGCAAAAACCATCTATGAATCCCTTCACCACAACAAAAATTCCTATCCAACAACAACAACCAATCCAACAACAACAACCCATCCAATAGAAACAACAACCTATTCAGCAGCAACAACTAATCCAACAACAAACAATCTAATAGCAGCAACCCATCCAACAACAGCAGCAACCAATCCAACAATATAAACCAATTCAGAAACAACAACCAATCCAACAGAAACCAATCTAACAGAAGCAACAATCTATCCAGCAACCATCCCAACAACAACAACCGCAGCATAAAATTACCAACCCATCCACATCCCAAGCACAAATCAACCCCTTCACAGCTGCTCAACCCATCATACAAACTACATAGATGTCACAACCACAAATGTAGGGGGAAAATCCTTTCATGGAACAATCATTGCAACAGTTTGCTAATCCTTTCATCCATCCCACGCAATAACAACAAACTCATTCCGAACACTACCAGTCCATGCCATTTTCTCTTGCATCAAAAACCATTCCACCTCTATAGCAATTTAGTGTTCGTAGTAGTACCAATTACCTTGCTACAGCCACTGGGGGCATTCTATCATAGAAAACCTATCCTCCACCCTATGTAGGTATGCAATAGGCTCATCCCACTTCTCCAATGCCTCAACAAATACAAGCATACTTCCAACAGTTGCAACAACCCTATCAAGCACTGCCACCTCCTCCACTGCAATATTCCCCTCAGTTGCAGCTCCCACTACAACAACCCATATACATTGACCAACAACCATCATATCAAACACCATAATATCCCCCATAGAATCCATTATATTTTCCATTTGATACAAATCAAATTCAGGGAACCAATGCAATCAGGGTTAATAACCATCCCCCACAAATCAATCATGAATGGGAGGAAATGAAGAATGCTCTCCAAGAGCTAAAAGTAGGGACTGAGGCTAAAACATTCAAGTTTGAAGAGGTGTGTCCTTACCCATTTGATCAATCTATCATTGCCATACCCTTCCCCAAACACTTTGAAATACCCAAATTTGATAAATATCAAGGGAAGGGAGATCTTGTAAGCCACGTGAAATAATTCTACATGGCATTTCAAGAAGTGGCCTATAGCGATAATTTCCTCATGAGGCTATTTCCCAAGAGTTTAGGATGAACCACTCTCGAGTGGTTCTAAAAAATACCCTATGGAACAGTCTCTACTTTCATTATACTATCTAAAATTTTTGTGGCCTAATATGCACATAACGTCAAAAATGAACTCTCACTCCTTGATCTATGCAATTCCAAATAGGAGGGAGGAGAGAGCCTGGCCGATTACCTTCAATGTTGGCAAGGGCTTACTACAAGGTTTTCCTATCAACCCCATGAGAAACATCTTATCAAAATATTCATCAACAACCTCCATCCTAAGCTTGCCTATCATATGCACATGAACTATATACAAACTTACCAAGACATTAGAATCAAAGGCATGGATCTCGAGAGAGGTCTCATAGAAGATGGTTCCATCAAGAACAAGGAATCCCAACCTGACAAACATAATAATTATCGATTATGGTACTGGAACAAGAACAAGAATGTAGTAACTGACGGAGCAACAAACACTAAACATGTTCAGGTTGTGGTGGTTGGTCCCAACATGCCTACCCAAACTTATTAGCAAGCATCGCCAGTATATACACAACCTCCTCCCATGTATCAACAACCCACTCCTACATATCCCCAATAGACATACCAAAAAAACATATGCCCTCAAGGCGCAACTATCTATCCCCTCCAGGGACATCATATCAACCCAATTATCAAGGTCCTATGAACCAAACAAATGCTATATTAGTCCCACATGGACAACAAAGGCCTCATACTCAGAATGCACCACAAGGCAAATTTACCCCTTTGGGTGAACCCATAGATGTCAACTTCCATAAAATGGTCCAAGCCAATCAAGTTGTGTACCCAAAAACATAGCCATTTGATGACTCAACACCCAAGCTTTCCTGGTATAAAGACAACAAGTATTGTGATTACCATCATGTTAAGGGACACACCACCCTCAAATTCATGAAGTTAAAACATTAAATCCAGGATCTCATTGACCGCAAAGAGATCGAAGTGGACTCTCCTACCCAACCATCACCAAATGCGGGCCTTAAAATATATCAAAATGTATTTCTTGAACACACCTCTAGTAAAGGCCCAGGCAATCCCACTCAATCCTTTGACCAGGGGAAGGGTAAGCAAGGATAAAATACTGACAAAAAATATTATACAAATGCATATATCAACTACGATAATCTCATCGGCTGCATATCCCAAGTCCAGTCCTCCATCAATGTCATTAATGTCACCCATGTCAAGGGTGTCGATAATCAATGCACAGTTACCACTCGTCGAGACAAAATAATAGTTGCAAGTGTAAGTACCATTCCATCTGCTTGTACCCAATACAACCTTTTGGAACACCTAGGGAATACACCTACCCAAATTTCCAAATTGGATCTCCTCTGCACCTCACCCACCTATCAAGAGATCCTCAATAAATCCTTATAAAAATCTCATGTTCCTAGCAACATCAACCTCACTAAATTCCAAAACATTGTTAGCCACTTGTCTGCATCTTGTGGGGTCTCTTCTAAACCAACAGACATACCCTAAGAAGAACCCAATCATAATCTCCCACTTTGTATTTCTATCATGGTTAAAGATTTTTCCATTGAGTGGGTCATGATAGATAATGGTTCAGCCCTAAATATGTGTACTCTAAAATTCATAAAATAGTTGGGTTGCACTGAAGCTAATATAACAAATGATGTCATAAAAATCAAAGCATATGAAAATCTAGAACACACTTCTAAAGGCACCATGTCATTACCCATCAAAGTGGGCCCTGTTATCTAGGATACAGTATGTCATGTTGTTAATCTTGACCTTCCCTTTAACATCCTCCTTGGATGCCCATGGATTCATTCTATGTAGGCTGTCCCCTCCACCTACCATCAGTGCATCAAATTCCCATATAATGGCACTGAGATCACCATTCCCATAGATCCCAATCCCTTTGCATACTACAATGCATTGGAAATCTCCTTCCCACATTCCAATCACTGTCCTAGGATCGACATTGGCACCTCTGTCACCAGTTCATCTTGAACCCATTCAGACCAAGAAACAATCCTCTCTTCCACCCTTTCCACAATCAAGATCAACAACAAAGGTTGTGGCAAGTAGAGCTTATCTGATACCTTCACAATTGGAGTACTGTCAGTTGATCCACACACTCAAGGTCACCAACCTAATCCAAGAAAGATAGAACTGAAAACCACGAAGCTACTACAATTGGGTCCTACCACTTTTATCTCAAATGGTATTTTGAATATCTAAGAAATGACACCAAACATCAACCAATGGCTCTATAAGGATCCACCACCCAAGGATACAAGTCGCCTCAATTACTTCAAAGGTAAGTACCCTTCAACTCACAAGCTGGAGATAGAAAAATGAAACTACCAAGGAGGTGGCCTTGGTTATTAAGAGCAAGTAATGAAGGATCCTATTGTACCTACCTGGTGAGAAAGGCATCTAGGCCTTGGCATGGATTCTGACAGGAATGGGGGCACCAGCGAGAACATTTATGCCTCTTATCCTTCCCTGGGTGAAATTGCAGATATCAAAGATGTCCCATAAGAGAAATTTGTGAGAGCCTATGATGATGCTTTTGATGATGAAACCTTCCTAGGAAATTCTATCCTACACCAACTTTCCATTCTCTTCATTGACCTTCTCCTCCGCCATCCTGAACTCATAGATTGGGACCAACCAAGTGTCATACACATTGACAAGTTCCAAAGCAAGGATGCACTCCAAAGATTTATGGGAGAAATTGAATAGAGAAATGACTGGGGGTAAGATTCAACACATGTCTACAAGCTGGATCCAAAGGCATACCTTTGGGAAGAGGAGAAATTCAGCCGCAAAAATGAATTAGAAAATAAAAATTAGAAAAATTGATCCCCTAGCGAAAACCCCTCTAGGGCACTATTTGATCACAAAATAGTAAAAACAAAGGGTGTATCCACTGGTGAAAACCTCTCTGAGGTGCCAGAAGATGAAGACTCTCCTCTTCCTCTAATCCATGATTACAGGCCCAAACAATCATCGATTCTCATGGAAGAAACAAAACCTATCAACCTAGGCACCAAAGAGAATCCTGCCATCACATACATAGCAGCATCTCTGACTAAAGCAGAAGAGCAAGATCTTGTCACTCTCTTGAAGGAATCCATTAATAAGTTTGCATGGTCTTACTCCCACATGCTGGGATTAGACCCCAACTTAGTGGCTCACCATCTAGTAGTGGACCCAAACATCAAACTTGTCAAACAAAAGCTTAGAAAAATGCACCCTAAAGTGGTACTACTTGTCAAAGCAGAGCTAGAGAAGTTACTCTAAGACAAGATCATCAGCGTCATTGACTACTCTGACTAGATATCTAACATGGTGCCAGTGTCTAAACCAGATAAATCAATTAGGACATGTACAGACTTCTGAGATCTCAACAAGGCATGTCCCAAGGATGATTTCCCACTGCCAAACATAGACATGATAGTAGATCTCACAGAAGGACATGAGATTTTGTCACTCATGGACAAATTTTCCACATATAATCAGATCCATATTGTAGAAGAAGATCAACACAAGATAGCATTCACAACCTCCTGGTGCACCTTCTACTATAATATGATGCCATTTGGCTTGAAGAACGCTGGGGCAACCTATTAGAGGGCCATGACAGTCATTTTTCATGACATAATTCACTAGATCCTTGAAGACTATGTATATGATATCTTGGCAAAATTAGTTAAAAGAGAAGATCACCTAGATGTTTTGGAATATGTCTTTGATAGGATTGGACACTACTGCCTAATGCTCAACCCTAAGAAGTGTGTCTTTGGGGTCACGTTAGGAAATCTCCTTGGGTTCATCATATCTAGAAGAGGCATTGAAATAGATCCAAGGAAGGTGCAAGCTATCATAGAAATGCCTCCACCAAAAATACTCTGACAACTATGCAGCCTCCAAGGAAAGTTACAATTTGTGCATTGTTTTATCTCTCAGCTAGTAGATAAGTGAAAACCATTTCCTCATCTCCTATGAAAATATAACACTTTCAAATGGGATCCTCAGTGTTAGAAGAGTTTTGACAAGATCAAAGAATACTTGGATAATCCACCCATCTTGGTACCACCTATACCCGGCCAACCACTCATCTTGTATATTTCTGCTACTACAACAGTACTGGGGGCACTCCTTTCTCAGCTGAACAATGAAGGTAAAGAAAGAGCTATTTATTACATCAGTCAAACCTTAGTGGGTTATGAGCTCAATTATTCCCCTATGGAAAAATCATGTCTAGCAGTGGTCTTCGCCACTCAAAAACTTCACCACTATATGCTTAGTCATACAACCAAGCTCATTTCAAAAGTGGACCCTCTTAAATACCTACTCTCCAAGACTACTCTCATAGGATGAATGGAAAAATGGGTTATGTTGTTAAGTGACTTTGATATTCAATATATAGATAGAAAATCCATTAAAGGGCAAGTCATTGCAGATCAGCTAGCAGAGGCGCCATTGCTGGACACATATCCTTTGTCAACAAATTTCTAGATGAGCATTTGTGCATGATAGAAGAGAAACCTACTTGGCAACTCTATTTTGATGGATCCTAAATAGCTCATGGTGCTGGGGCAGGAATACTTTTTGTCACACCTCAAGGTGACTACATCCCTATGTCATTCAAATTGGGATTTCCCTAAATGAACAACATTGTAGAATATGAGGCACTTATTGCAAGGCTTCACATGGATATAGAATGGAACATCACATATATTCATGTCTTTTGTGATTCCCAACTCATCATCAAATAGGTCTTGGATGAGTATCAAACCAAGGATGACAAATTGATTCCATATAAGCAGATGGTTGACAAGATGAAAGAGCATTTCCTCCACTTACAGATAACACAAGTACCACACTTACAAAACAAGGTTTCTGATGCAATGGATACAATTGGTGACCTCTTAGAGATTTCTCATGATTCTACGCAATATTAAATCTTAGTTGAGCAACTTTATGCTCCCGCTTACGAGAATGATGAATCAAATCATGTATGTGTCTTGGTCGGTCCCCAATTCCCATGGTACCATGATATCTAGGCTTATCTACAAAATGGTATCATATCCCCTCATCTTACCTCAACCCAACGCCAAAAATTTATTCACAGAGCTTCCTGCTAGACCCTCGTAGCAAACACCCTTTATCGTCGAGGCTATCACAACATGCTCTCTAGATGTTTAGATGACAACAAAGCCACCCAGGATTTACAAGAGGTACATGCTAGAATCTATGGTGCCCACACAAGTGGCATGGTCCTAGCCAAGCAACTTTTATGTATAGGGTACTATTGGCCTACAATGGAACATGATGCTTGTGAGTTCATCAAGAAGTGTCTACCATGCCAACAACATGCTAATCTGATCCATGCTCCTGCACAGGACCTCAGACCTATTGCAGCCCCTTGGCCCTTCTCTTGTTTGGTTTTTGACCTTGTTGGTAAGATCACTCCCCTCTCTTCTAAAGGCCACAAATACATAATCACAGCAATGGATTACTTTACAAAGTGGGTTGGAGCAATTCCACTCACTCTCACTACAGGTGTCCAGATATCCAAATTCATCCTCTACCACATTGTCTACCACTTCGGTATACCCACCACTATCTTTAAAAATCATCAAACACCATTTGAAAATCAACACATCAGTTATCTGTGTGCTCACCTCCATATCCATCATCATTTCTCTAGTCCATATTTCCCTCAAGGTAATGACCAAGCTGAGGAAATTAATAAAACCCTTCTCAAAATCCTTAAGAAAGTTGTCAATGATACTGGTCATGACTGGCATCTCCAAATCAACCCCACTCTTTGGGCCTATTGCAATTCCTACCATACTCCTACAAGAACTACTGCATATTTCCTAGTCTACGCTTCTAAAGTTGTCTTACCAATTGAGATCGAACTACCATCCCTACAAGTATCACTAAGAGGCTTGATTGATGATGAAGATTACCAGGTAGCATGACTCACACAGCTTAATCTACTAGATGAAAATTTTGAGCAAGCCTATGATCACCTGATTATCTATCAAAATATACTCAAACATAACTATAACAAGAAATTCCACCCACACCAGTTCCATGTAGGGGACCTTGTGCTAAAAGAAAGTTAGAAAGTGGGTACTGATCGAGAAAAGAAAGGAAAGTTCAAACTCACCTGGAAAGGTCCCTATGTTGTCACTACATGCTTCGATTGTGGGGCATATCAACTCTCCACTCCTAAAGGAGAACCCTTGAATGATCCCATCAACATCATTCATCTCAAGCGCTTCTATGCCTAATGGCTGGTTATTCATTCCAGTTATCTGAAAAAATAATCTCAAAAAAAAGCAAAAAAATGAAGCTAAAAAAAAATATGGTTGTCCTGGTGAAAACCTAGCAAACATGCACTTGGAAAACATCCAAAAAATCAAAAATCAAAAAATCAAAAAAATTAGAAGAATAAATGTTGGAATTATGTTATATTTGTCATCAGTGAAAACACTTATTTGATTCTGAATGCTTACCGAGCTCATCACTCAGTCCACAGCTTATACCGAGCATTCAGCAATCACTTTGTAAAGCTCAGTGGTTAAACAGTTCATACCGAGCAGAACAGTGGTCACCGAGCATATGAACAGTTCAACAGTGTTTACCGAGAAGAGCAACATGCATCGAGTAGACGGTAGTCACCGAGCTTCACCGTAACTATCGAGCCATCAATTCAAGCCAACCGAGAAGTCAGTTACTACCGAGTCACCAGAGGTTACCGAGTGACATTATACCTACCGAGTCACCAGCAGCTACCGAGTTCCAAGCTACACTTTGGGACTAGTATGGACCGAGCTTCTACTCTTATTGAGAGTATGACGATGCCGAGTATTGTAGTGGATGCCGAGTATCAGAAGATCACCGAGCCAGCTTGAGGAACCCGAGCTTCTACCGACTCAGTAATATTTTGTTTACTTATGTAAGGCCGACTCAAGAATAAGTTTATCTTATTTTATTCATTTGTATTTGGCCGACCTTGTAAATTTTAATTATGGGAACGGTATATATATGTAATGTATTATACCATTTGAAGTGTGAAAGTGTAAGTGCGAAATAAGAGTAATCAGCAGAGACTGCAATAAGGAAGCAGAGCAGAGCATTTTTGCAAAGGAGCAGAATAGCCATATCTATCACAGAAGGTGATCAGTACTCAAAGGATCTTATCAATAATATTGTAAGTCAAGATCTACTGTTTCATCCTAACAGTTGAATCAGTTTGTAAATCCTTTAACAGGGTAGACTTAACAGTCTTTCATAAATCTCCTAACAGAGTGCATACTTCATTGTATGTTTGTAAA
>MU224425.1:1204884-1237400 GCA_018584345.1 Thuja plicata
TGTGTTATGAATGATTATATTTTCATGCTTGCAGTAGATTAGATGAATGAATGGTTAAAGTATATACAAGTGCAGAAATGATTTAAAGTTTTAAAAGTTACTGATTCACCCCTCCCCTCTCAGTAACTTGGTTAGTCTTGATTATTTCCAACAATAAAGAGAAAAATTTTGTCCAACGGTGAAAACTTCGCAATCAGGCGCCTTGGATAAGTATGGGTGATGAAAACCTAGAAACAGGTGTTACACATAGTGGACCGTGTTGCACCACATTTGTTCTACATACCTTCCAACTAAAGTGGATGTTTAATGTGTAGTAGTGGTCTTGAAAGCTTCTTTTAAGTCCTGAGTCTAAGTCTAGCTATCCTCTTAGGCTAGGAGGCCTTTATCGGATTTCCCTAAATTGCCTTCCCTTTTGTGAGTCGGAGGGAATTTGTATCTGAGATCATGTTTCATTGGGTAGGTTGAGTTCCAAAATCCGGTAAAGGTCATGTTTTGAAGGATTATAACATTGGTTTTATATTCAATTCAAGTATTTTTCCTTAACATTCCCTTTTGCAGCATTGGCGAAAAATTGGTTCTGAGCTTCTCCTTGGCGAAAAATCACTGACAAGGTGTGTTTTCTATAATTAACAGACTTAAAAGTATCAAAGGTCAGTGAAAGTTGAAAATGAGAGATTTGGGAATAAGAAAGTTTTGGGCATTCAATTTAAATCCATTTCAGGCAAAATGAATGATTGAATGAGGAATAATTCAAGATGCAAGCTTACTGGCGAAAAAGAAGAAAATGGCTTCTTTGCTACTCCAACAAGTGGGTTTCGACCTACGGGGTATGTTTCCTACCAAACAATTAAAATGGAGGATTTTTGAAGAATAATCGATCTCATGAGTAATCCAAGGCATAAGGAAAGCAAATAAACGAATCACATATCACTCCAGCATCTCGATAGGCTAAAATTCTCCTTCAGTGGATTTTTGACCAAAGAGCACTCCAAAAGTATCTCCACCCAAAGGGGAAGTGAAAAAGTAATTTTTCGCTACTTACAGAAAGTTATTGTTATGGTTACTAAAGTGAAAGGATGTTTCTTAATGACCCATGGGGGGTAAAGTAATTAATTCAAATAAAGTCATTTTACTCCATAATGAGCTTTTTCATTAATGTCTTATTCTTTTCACTCATGTGGCGCGGGAAGTCGGCTGTTAAATGGTAAGAATTCAAAAGTTATAAAATCAGTGAGGCATTACAAATAGGAACTACCATCTATTTGACAAACTATGAAGCTCTTGACTATAGTTATTCCTTTACCTAGCATTCTTGAGAGATATCCCTAATCCCAAGTTAGAATCAGTTGCAGCATGGCTACTAAATTCATGGGATTCGATGGGATGAATGGCATCACCTCTGATTTGCATAAAATAATAGACACCTTCTTGAAGTTCTTCAATATGCAGAACTTCCAGAGTAGATTGAAGGCAGAAAATGGGTTGGTCGAGGCTGCTGGTTTTCTCATCTCAATTCAAGCTCCTGAGCTGGTTTGAGAATGTATAGCTCGATACAATCCAGACACCAAGAAAATTATGTTTCCCAATGACACGGTCTTTCTCTACATTGATTGAGACTCCATCCAGAACTCCTTGCACATTCTAGAGAAGGCCAAATATTCAGAAATGACATATAGTCAGGCGGTTACCGAGTATGGAGCAAAGAAGGTGGTGTGGAAGAAGGAAATAATGAAGTGATGGTTTCAAGAGCCGAGGAATGCCAAGGGAAAGTTTTCTAAAACATTATATGGCATGAACTTGAAGCCATAAATTGTGGATATCTTGGTACTACTCCATAGGATAAGAGGTGAGAGTGACATACTAAATTTTGTTGAACATCATTTCTTCTTAGTCAAGGTGATCTGTTCTCATCACCATTTCATCGATTGGGGTCTTATGGTAAGTGAGAATCTCTCCAGTGCCCTAAGTAGAGCTAGGCTTCAGAATGTGTTCTACTTGTCTTCAGTTCTTATATATATATTGGCCACAATTCAAATTTGGCCAGGGCTTCCTAGATTAGAAGAATTCCCATAAGATGTTAAAAGCTGTGAATTCCCCCTATCTACAATTACATAACAGTTATGCTAAATACCTCAGAGTTAATGATACATTTACAATGAGACTATGGAGGGAGGTACAAGGTTGCCCAAAAAGGAGATTTTCTCATGAAGCCATGGCTTTTTATGAGCCAGTTTGGGTGCTTTTTCATTCAATTTAAAAATTTCTCATATATTTGTATTGCAGGATTTGATGGCTTCCTTTTGAAGTTGTCCAAATATCCTGATGATATGATCATTCTAGTCGAGGTGATGAGGTAGGCACTCCAAGTGAATATGATCTATGCTGATGCTTAGAAGAAGGGCTATGATTTCTCGGTGACCATTGGAGGCTACAGTTGCACATCCCGGTCTGAGGCAAAGAATGTTCTAAAGAAATTCTCAAAGAGGTTTTAGTTGAAGACATATGATGTCTTGAGGCTGCAGTATGATCCTGTAAATTATTCCCAAGATTTCTTGCAAATGAGTCATGCAATTCATCATGTTGATGATATTGAAGACTACTAGGCTAACTGCAAAGATGACTTAGAGAGTAGAGAAAGGTTTTATGCCAAGTTAACTATTGAAAAAATCAAAAGGTTCAAACTTAACATTGATGTGGAGGGGCTGGAAGATGATGGCTAGCATATGCATGATAATGCATATTTGGAGAAGATTAAGCTCCTTCCTATAAGCTTCGAACCCATGATAGGTAGATCTATTAATGACTTGCAGAACTTGATGGGTAGAATATACAAAAGAACAGAGTAGTGGGTCGAATGGATTGCAAGTAGAAGGAAAAGGTCAGAAAGGGATCCTCCTTCTCAGCGAACCCTGGCAAAAGATACTTCAAGAACTGCAACAAATTCTTCCAAATGATCCCAACTGTGGCTAAAGGAATAACCTAGCGAGTGGGCAGAGGCAATGAACCTCTTGAGAAAGAAATCCCACTAGAGAAGAATTGTGGAGAGGGTTCATTTCCATACATCAAGTCGACAGAAGAAGTTGTTTCTACAGACCTGGCCAAGCCTACAGAAGAGCCCACAAAATATGCAAGACCTAAGAAATTAGTAAAAGATAGTGTTTTAGATACACAAATTGACACTTTGACCCAAGATACTCTAAGGTGAAGATCCCCTATTGTAGTAGAGGTGGGTGAAGATAGCTCCAATACATCAGCCACATAATTGGATGAGAGGGTTGGGAAGCAACATGAAGTTGCTCAAGTCATTAGATTAGTTTACTCCTCTCCTACTTTAGTAAACCCATTTGCTTCCAGACCAAAACCTACTCCTCCAGTGATTAGGTAGTTGTTTATAGAATAATTGGTCTCTGCTTCCAAAGTTAATAGTGCTAAATCCTGGATAGAAAATACTTCTGAGCGCAAAAGGAAGAGAGTAGAAGAGGTGACTTCCAGTAAAGAGACTCTTTCACGGGCCTTACAACCCAATACCACTATGAGTAAAGTAAAGAAAGTGAAGATGATGTCTAAAGTGGGATGAGATCCTAAAACTGGGCATTTCACTATGGAATTGGCCAAGCCTACGAAGGAGGGTAGATTCGAGGATATGACAGCCTCCAATTTTTAGTTGCAGTCATTTGATATGGGGTTGGCTCATCATGATACAAAGGTAGATTGGTGGAAGTATACCAATGTGGTAATAGAAGAAGAGGTTGAAGAGCTCAAGACTGCTAAAGGTCAACTTAAAGCAGAATTAGCCGAGCTAACTAACTTCATTAGACAACTCATCACTCTGATCGCAAGCATTCCTAGTACTCAGACCACTTTTGATCCCAGTGCAATGGAGAACCAAGCCATCATAGCCAAGTTGCAAGAGGACAAACACTTTGGGAATATTAGAAAGAGGTGGATCAAGAGGCTCAAATATGAGGGACTGGTAGTTGTTGAGAAACTGGGTAATGCTCTCCTAAGGCTGGAAATAGAGAGGAATAATATTGACAAGAATCTATTGACTCTCACATTAGAGAGAGTGATATGTCAAGAATGCATAGTAATGCTACAAGTGGTGGTTAAAATGAAGACCAGGGAGGCATTAAAGGCCAAGATCTTGCAAAAAGGAGATGAGCCTTTTATCGAATGGCTTCAAAGCCCAGAATTTAAGATCAAGATGATCATCCAAGCTGAATCAGGGTTGCAATAGACAGATGTCAAGATCAAGGAGAAGTAAAAAGATTTTAAACTCCTTCAATTTATGCACACAGAATCACAGACAAGCGGTCAGGGAAAAGAAATTATTGGATTGGATAGTATGCAGAAATCATTTTCTAATTATGTGCATAAGTTGACAAAACAGTGTTCCACCCATTTGGACAAGGTGCCAGAACTCCAATAGTTGAGCGGATGCATTTTTAAAGACATGGAAGAGCTGAAAGATTGGATGGATACAATCAAGAGCCTGGCCAAAGAACATTCCAGATGGCTCATCAGATATACTAATGTCCATATCAATAGGCATGAAGAGTTAGATTCTCCCCCCTTGTACTAAATTTTGATATTTATTGTAACAGATAAACTTTTGTTTATCATTTCTGATTAGAGAAGTGGAACCATTTTGGTTACCCTTTTGTAACGGTCCAACTCTAGAACCCTATATGTACTATTTTCCAAATCAATGAAAAGGTCAGCTAAATTTTGGTGTGAAAGATAGCATTTTGTTGAGTCAAATTTGTACGTCTAAATGCCATTTCTTTAACTTCTCCACTACATTGTATTCATCTTTCTGTTAAATTTGAATGTTTATTTGGAATTAGATTTACAATTTGTGGTTGAACCATAGTTCTGTATTATAATTTGATATAGTTAATTAGGAGGAAATCTGGTGTTATTCTAAGTCTGGGAGATGTCCCTGTGAAATAGATATATTTATTGTCACTTTATCATTAAATCTTTAAGTCTTGCATTTGAATTTTCATTATCAGTTATTGCATTACCAACTTTAAGAAGTCATATGATTGATGAAGTCTTCAAATTGGCTAAAGTTAGAATTGAATTTCTCCTACCCGAGCTATTTCCTGTCTAGGTTTAGCTTGGTTTACCTCTTATGTTCTCGGGTCAAGAACATACCCCTGTTAGAATAGGAAGGATCAATATTCATTGAATATCATTTACTTAAGGGAGTTGTACCTTTAAATTTAGAGGGAAATTAGTTGTTTATTCACAATTTCCCAACTCTTGTATTCAATTATTCTTAAATATTTGGGTATTCTAGAGTTAAAGCAAAAAAGAACAATCTGTTTACCAACAGATTTTTGGCAACTCTACTGGGGAAACAAATAGTCATTATACCAGAAGCATACCATGAGGAAAGATGGTGCTTCCCCATGAAAACATAATTCTTGTGCTCCAAACGAATCCTGGTTTCCAAGATGATCAAAAGGATCTCATTTCCTCACTAAATACTTTTGTCTGGAAATATAGAAGAAATAGTGAGTACTATAGAAATGCCAGTCAAGTGATAGAGAAAGAAGAAGCTAGGATAGAAGCATTGTAAGAAGCCATCCAAAGGAGAAATCAGAGAAAGGCATGACACCAAGCAGAGTGTGAATCCAGACTAGAAGACTAGTTGGAGCCCTAGAGCCCAAGAGGTTTCTTAGGAGTGCAAAGAAAGAAGGTGGTACGGACCCAATTTTTGAGAGACTTGCAAACCTTGATTTTCCTCTACTTGAAGTACCCCGTCAAAAGAACAAAAATACTAAGAGGAAAAGAAGACCTCATTCACCTCCCAAACAATCAACTCTTTTTTCTACCACTTGTCAAGTGTTAACTTTGCACGGAGTAGTTTCTCTTCTTGTTGTCAATCTAACACCCTATCTACCTCCAGTAGTTATGGCACTTCCTTGGAATGTTGCAGTTGGACCATTGCAATTAGCAACATATAATCCCCTTCCCTCAGGTTCAAGAAAGAATTTCCCCAAATTCTCTGGAGATGGGAAATAATCTACAGATGAACACATTGCTGCATTCTTTGCTTCAGTTAATATCTTAGCAGTGTGAGAAGAAGATGTGGTCATTAGATTATTCATTGAAACCTTTGTTGAAGGTGTTGCTGATTAGTTCCATCACTTGCCCAATTCTTCTATCACAGATTGGGCTTCTATGAGATCTTCTTTTGAAAGAAGATTTAAAACTGCTGAAGATGAACATGCCTTACTGACACAATTGACTTCTATCAAGAAAGAGCCTTGAATCAGTATGAGGGATTTTGTGGCTAAATTTAACAAGCTTGTAAATTGTATCCCAGCAGCCGACAGGCCTACTGCAAGGAATTTTAGAACATTTTTCATAAGTGCTATGCCTCCTAACATCAGTTATGATTTGAGAAGAACAAATCAAGCCACTTTGGAACTTTCCCAAAGGACTGCAATGGAGTTAGAAGACCACCTGATATCGGCGTAAAAATGGAAAAGATAAATACAATCTAGAGCTGGTACTAGTAACACCACATCATCATATGAGATGGTTCAAAAATTATCCAATGAATTCATCACCTTCAAGAGGTAGCTTCCTAGATTTAATAATCTCTATCAGTAAAACTTTCAAGAGCAACCTGGAAGAAACAATGAAGGGAGGAATGTCGATGGAAAGACAATACAATTAACACCTCCACCACAAAGGCTAGCTATAGAAGTTCCTCCTAAAAGGGGGAACATGTGTTCATTTCACAAAGTTTCCCCAATGTAGCTCGTGCTTGGTAGATGCATCAGACTGATGAGTGGAATGCTGAAGTATCTTGAGCTGAACTAGATTCGTACTCACATGGTGACTCTGAAAACTTATATTTAGAGTATGAATCAAATTCAGAATGAGAAGCGACATGGTATGCTACCATAGATGGGACCTCCTACACACTCTTGACCCAGAGTCAGAAAGATAAGGGCCCCACTTCCACATCTCCACCAAAGAATAATGAGGTATCTACTTCCAATTCTAAGGAGGCAAATCAAGGAGTAAGGATTCTACAACAAGGTAAGGAGAAAAACTCTTTTGACATTATTCAATTCTATAGAGATTCTAGAAGTCAAATTTCCCTCATAGACTATCTTAAGTCTAATCCTGTAGAACTGTAAAAGCTAGTAGATTACTGTAAAGAGGAGAATCCAAATTTAAACCATAATGTCATGACTACTATAGAAAATGAGTCTATATTTGCAGACCCAATTGAGCAAGGTGAGCCATCTATGATGGCTACTTCCCTAGGCCAAAATCCTGACCCATTCTATGTGTCATTATATATTAATGGTTACAAGTTAAGAAACTGCATAATAGACTCAGGAGCCTCTAACAATGTAATGTCATCGACTGTAGCTAAATATTTAGGTCTTACACTCACTAAAGCCCATGGTATGTGTTACTCTATGGATTCCAAACAAGTACCCCTGGTTGGCCAAATCAAAGATGCCCAAGTGGTCCTAGCAGCACACCCTAAGAAGAAAATGTTGTTAACAATACTTGTTGCTGATATACCCACTAGTTATGGTTTATTTCTAAGTAGGAGTTTTTTTAGAGACCTAGGAGGGGAAATAAAGATGGATCGGTCTCAAGCCTTAATTCTAGTGGGTAATAAAAGGATAAAACTAGTTCTGGGAAAGAAAGCTAAGTTTACAGTGCTAAAATCTGACGACCCTAAAGCCCAAATTCTGTATCAAGAATTAGAATTTGGTAACTATATGTTGTTTACTAATGATCATGGTGAGGAAATGGAACCTAGAGAAGAAGAAAAGAAGTCTCCCACTGAAGAAAAGCTACCATAGATCTGGACTCTTGAATTTGATGGTAGATGTGCATCATCAGGATCTGGCGCAGGCATGGTCTTGACATCACTAGATGGAGTATGTGAGCCCATGGATTATAAATTAGAGTTTGGAAACACCAATAATATAGTTAAGTATGAAGCCCTACTGTTAGGAATTATTTCTGCAAAAGAGAAGGGTATGAAAATCTTGAGAGCTTGAGGTGATACGGAGTTAATCATGTGCCAAGTCAAGAATCAATACTCTGTAAAAAATAACAGATTAAAAAACTATAGGAACATAGTATGGGATGAAATAGAAGCATTGGATGCATTCTTTATTGAATCTATACCGAGAGAATTGAATTCCAAGGTAGATATTTAGCAATGTCAGCCTCATTACTCCTCCCTCACCCAGAGTACAAGGATAAGAAGTACCAAGTAGAGGTTGTGTATCGACCATTTGTGTCTGATAATGTAGAAGATTGGCAAGTGTTTGAAGATGACAAGAACCTCCTCCTCTTTTTGGAGAATGGTGGAAACTTCCATAAATATGCTCCTGGTCATCATAAGGAAAACTGTCATGACAAGTGGAAGAAGGACAAGTCAGATGTCATCCAATTGCAAGGCAATATCATCCCTCCCCACTTAGTTATGCTTGAAAAACTCTTCAACAAAAATGATACTTTTGTTAAGAAGAAGAGAATTGAAAGAGGTCCTACCACCAGCGAGTATGAAGGAATTAATATTGGAAGTGAAAAGGACCCTAAGATGATCAATATTGGGAAATGTTGCACATAATAAGAAAGGGAAGAGGCTAGGAAACTCTTCCTGGAATACCAAGATGTTTTTGCCTGGAGTTATGAAGATCTAAAAAGTTTTATGAATGGGAAATTCAAACACTGAACTCCCTTAAAACCTGAGGCTACACCATTCAGGCAGAAACAAATGAATTATAATCCCAAATTTTCTGATGTGATATTTAGGGAAGTGGATAAAAATATTAAAGCAAGGATTAACTACCCTATCCATCACTCTACCTGGGTGGTGAATATCATGCCTATGAGGAAGAAGAATGGAGGAATAAGGATCTGTGTAGACTTCATAAATCTTAACCAGTCTTCTCTGAAAGACAATTACACCCTCCCCAACATTGATCACTTATTACAGACCATAACTAGAGCTGAGATTATGTCTATGTTAGATGGTTTCTCAGGGTACAATCAGATAGAAGTGGAGAAAGTAGAGCAGCATAAAATGGATTTCACAACTCCATGGGGCACTTTCGCATACCACAAAATGCCATTTGGGTTGATCAATGTTGGAGTTACCTTTTAGAGAGGTATGGATCTTTCTTTTAGTGATATGAAGAAAAAAATAATTGGTATGTATCAGGATGATCTTACTGTGTTTTCCAGAAAAAGAGTAGATCATATAAATGATTTAAGGAGAGTATTGCAAAGGTGTAGAGAGGACAAGATTTCACTGAATCCCAAAAAGTCATTTTTCTGTGTGACTGAAGGGAAATTTTTAGGTCACATTGTTTCCCTGGAAGGCATAAGAATTGATCCAGAAAGGGTGAGAACAAACCAGCAATTGAACTTACCTATGAACAAAACAGGAGTGAAATAATTTTTTGGTCAGGTAAAATTTCTCAGGAGGTTCATTCCATATTTTTTTGAGATTACCAAATGCATAGTGGACATGATGACAGGAAATGTGAATTTCAAGTGGAATGACTATGGTAAAAAAGCTTTCAAAAGCATCAAGAATGCTATAGCCAATGCCCCGGTGTTATGTCATTTAGATTACAAGAAGGATTTCATAATTTATTGTTATTCTTCTAAACACACTCTATCAGCCATCCTCATGCAGGAGAACAAGGAAAGAGTTCAAGATCCTATCACTTTCATGAGCACACCTCTGAAAAATCATGAGCTGAGATACTCTCAGACAAAAAAATATGCTTTCACAATAGTAAAAGCTTTAAAGAATTTTAGATTCTATATTTTACACTCTCACTCTCTTTTATACGTGCCTGACATTGCAGTAAAAAGCATATTGACTCAGCAGGACGTGGGATGTAACAACAGAGGAGCATGCATGGCTAAGACTCAGGAATATGACATAGAAATCAAGCCCACTAAGCTGGTGAGAGGAAATGCAGTATGCAAAGCGATGGTAGAAAACCAAGTGGACGAAGACCCTAAAAATACACAATTGGTCCTAGCAGTAGGTATGCAAGATCCCTGGTTTGAATATATTGTGTATTTCTTGACATATGGTGAATGCCCTGAAGGATTGAATTCAAAGGAAAGAAGAGATTTAAAATTGAAAGATTCTAAATATATAATTTGGGAAGATAGATTGTATAAGAGATCTATAGATGGAACTTTCCTCCAGTGCATTGACAAACAATAGCAAGAGAAGCTGTTAAGGGTGTTTTATGATGAAGCTTGTGGGGGATATTTCTCCTTGTCAGTTATTGCATTAAAGATATTGAGACAGTGCTATTACTAGCCGAGAATGTTTAGAGATGCATATCATTGGGTAGTGAGATGCGAGAAATGTAAAATGTTTACTGGAAAACCATAGTTAACAGCACTACCCCTTAGACCAGTGATAATTGAAGGCCCTTTTCAACATTGGGGTCTTGATTTTATTGGTCCTATAAATCCCACGTCTAGCGTAGGCCATACCTACATAATCACTGCCACTAACTACTTCACAAAATGGGTGGAGGCAAAAGCAACAAAGAAAACTACTTCGGAGGTTGTATGTGAGTTTATCAAAGAGAACATCCTGGTAAGCTTTGGTGTAATTATTAAGTTAGTTATGGATAATGCCGCATACTTTTCTTCTCAAGAAATTACCAAATTTTTTTTTGAGTATGGCATTATGATCAGTCACTCATGTGACTATTTCCCTCAAGGAAATGGTCAAGCTGAGTCCAGTACCAAAACTTTGGTGAGCATCATGAAAAAGCTTGTAGCAGACAACTAGATAAATGGGCACAAGAAAATATATGAAGCCCTCTGGGTAGACAAAGAGACTCCTAAAAGAGCCATTGGTGTATCTCCTTTTGAACTTGTCTATGGGATCGAAGCTAGTCTTCCATTTCCATTGGAACTGGCAACTTGCAAACTGAGAACAATAGTAGAAGATGGTATATATGAAGATGGTTTAGAAAAGAGGATTCTTTACTTGAAAAAACTTTAAGAGGAAACGGAGAAAATGGTAGATCATATCACACAGCATCAAATGTGTGTGAAGAACTTTTTTGATAAAAAGAGAAGACCCCAGAAATTTATGGAGGGAGATATGGTGTTGTTATGGGACAAGCGCAGGGCACCCAAAGGCATGCATGGAAAATTTGAAACATTGTGGAAAGAACCTTTCAAGATTCACCAGGTTTTTAAGAAGAATTCTTTTAAATTAACCTATCCAGATGGTGAAGCACTACCCCTGAGGTATAATGGTCAGGACTTGAAGTTGTATCAAACCTAAATTTAAAATAGGTAACCCCTGTATTGTACAATAGTTATGTTTAGTTCTTGTTTTTGTTTTCCTTAGTTCAGTTTCCTTCCTTCTTTCCTTTCCGTGTTTGATTTAGTTTTGTTGTGAGCCACCTTTTTTTTGAGCTTTGCAAAACCAAAGATTTGAGTTCCTTGCTTGGACATATGAATGTCCAAGTCCCCAGACAAAGCCAGTTGTTGCCCCACTTTTGTTCTACGTACCTTCCAACTAAAGTGGATGTTTAATGTGTAGTAGTGATCTTGAAATCTTTGTGTAAGTCCCGAGTCTAAGTATAGCTATCCTCTTAGGATAGGAGGCCTTTATTAGATTTCCCTAAATTGCCTTCCCTTTTGTGAGCCAGAGGGAATTTGTATCTAAGATCGTGTTTCTTTGGGTAGGTTGAGTTCCCAAATCTGGTAAAGGTCATGTTTCAAAGGATTCTAAAATTAGTTTTATATGTAGTTGAAGTATTTTGCCTTAACATTCCATTTTACAGCATTGGTGGAAAATTGGTTTTGAGCTTCTCCTTGCTAGAAAATCACTTACAGGGTGCATTTTCCGCAATTAATAGACTTAAAAGTATCAAAGGTCAGTAAAAGTTGAAAATGAGAGATTTGGGAATAAGAAAGTTTTGGGCATTCAGATCAAATCTATTGCACACAAAAGGAATGATTGAATGAGGAAGAATTCAACATGCAAGATTACTAGAGGAAAAGCAGAAAATGGCTTCTTCGCTACTCCAATAGGCAGGTTTCGACCTGTGGGTACGTTTCCTGCCAAACTATTAAAATGGAGGATTTTTGAAGAATAATCGATCTCAGGAGTAATCCAAGGCATAAGGAAAGAAAATAAACCAATCACATATCACTCCAACATCTCGATAGGCTAAAATTCTCCTTCAGTGGATTTTTGAGCAGAGAGCACTCCAAAAGTATTTCTCCACCCAAAGGGGAAGCAGAAAAGTAATTTTTTGCTACTTCCAGAAAGTTACCATTATGGTTACTAAAGTGAAAGGATGTTTCTTAATGGCACATGGGGGGTAAATTAAATAATTAAAATAAAGCCATTTTACTCCATAATGGACCTTTTCATTAATATCTTAGTCTTTTCATTTATGTGGCGCGGGAAGTCAGCCGTTAAATGGTAAGAATTCAAAAGTTATAAAATCAGTGAGGCATTACAAATAGGAACTACCATCTGTTTGAAAATATCTGAAGCTCTTGACTATAGTTATTCCTAGCCCTTATGTTCTTGAGAGATATCCCTAATCCCAAGTCAGACTCAGTTGAAGCATGGCTACTAAATTCACGGGATTCGATGGGATGAATGACATCACCTCTGATTGGCATAAAATAACAGACACCTCCTTGAAGTTCTTTGATATGTAGAACTTCTAGAGTAGATTGAAGGTGAACCAGATGCATTCTATCACTGAGAAACTAAAGGAAAGTGGGTTGGTTGAAGCCTCTAGTTTTCCTATCGCAATTCAAGATCCCAAGCTAGTTTGAGAATGTATAGCTCAATACAATCTAGACACAAAGAAAACTCTCTTGTCCAATGACATGGTCTTGCTCTCCATTGATCATGACTGTATCCAGAACTCCCTGTGCATTCCAGAGTGGGCTGAATATTCAGAAATAACATATAGCTGGGCAGATACCAAGTATGGAGCAAAGAAGGCAGTGTGGGAGAAGGAAATAATGAAGTCATAGTTTTAAGAGCTAAGGAGTGCCAAGGGAAAGTTGCCTAAAACATTATATGGCACGAAATTGAAGCCAAAAATTGTGGATATCTTGGCACTACTCGATAGGATAAGAGGTTAGAGTGACACAGTAAATTTTGTTGAACATCATTTCATCTTAGTCCAGGTAATCTATTCTCAACACCATTTCATCGATTGGGGTCTGATGGTAAGAGAGAATCTCTCTAGTGCCCTAAGTAGAGCTAAGCTTCAGAATGAGTTCTATATGTCTTTAGTTCTTTTATATATATTGGCCACAATTCAAATTTGGCTAGGGCTTCCTAGATTAGAAGAGTTCCCAAAAGATATTAAAAGCTATGAATTTTTCCCCTATCTACAATTACATTACAGTTATGCTAAATACCTAAGAGTTAACAATGCATTTACAATGAGACTGTGTAGGGAGCTACAAGGTTTCCCAGAAAGGATATTTTTTCCTGAAGCCATGGCTTTTATTAGCTAGTTTGGGTGCTTTTTCATTCAATTTGCAAATTTCTCATATATTCATATTGCAAGATTTGATGGCTTCCTTTTGAAGTTGTCCAGATATCCCAATGATATGATCGTTCTGGTAGAGGTGATGAGGCAGGCACTCCAAGTGAATTTTATCTATCTTGATGCTAAGAAGAAGGGCTACAATTTCTCGATGACCATTGGAGCTTACAGTTGGGCATCCCGTTCTGAGGCAAAGAATGTTCTGAAGACATTCTCAAAGAGGTTTTAGTTGAAGACAAATGATTTCTTGAGGCCACAGTATGATCCTGTAAATTATGCCTGAGATTTCTTGCAAATGAGTCATGCAATTCATGATGTTGATGATATTGAAGACTACTAGGCTAAGTACAAAGATGACTTAGACAGTAGAGAAAGGTTCTATGCCAAGTTAACTATTGAACAAATCAAAAGGTTCAAAGTTAACATTATTGTGGATGGGCTAGAAGATGACGGCCAACATATGCATGATAATACATATTTGGAGAAGATTAAGCCCCTTCCTATAAGCTTTGAACCCACGCTAGGTCAAGCTATTAATGACTTGAAGACCTTGATGGGTGGAATCTACAAAAGAACAAAGAAGTGGGTTGAATAGACTGCAGGCAGAAGGAAAAAGGTCAGAAAGGAAGCCTCCTTCTTAGAAAATCCCCAAAAAAGATACTTGAAGCACTACAAAAAATTCTTCAGTAACAATCCCAACTGTGGCTAAAGGATCAACCCAGCTAGTGGGTGGAGACAATGAACCTCCTGAGAAATAAATCCCACTAGAGAAGACTTTTGGAGAGGGTCCGCTTCCATACATTGGGTCGACATAAGAAGAAGTTTCTACAGACTTGGCCAAGCCTACAAAAGAGCCCACTAGAGGTGCAGGACCTAAGAAATCAGTTAAGGCTAGCATTGTAGATACACAAGTTGACACTTCAACCAAAGATACTCCAAGATGAAGATCCCCTATTGTAGTAGAGGTGGGTGAAGATAGCTCCAATACCTCGGCAACAGAATCAGATGAGAGGGTTGGGAACCAATAGGAAGCTGCTTAAGTCATTAGATTAGTTTCCTCCTCTCCTACTTTAGTAAAATTGTTTTCTTCCAGACCCAAAGCTACTCCTCCAGTGATCAGGAAGTTGTATATAGAAGAATTGGTCTGTGCTTCCAAAGTTACTAGTGCTGAATCCCAAAAAGAAAATACTCCAGAGCGCAAAAGGAAGAGAGAAAAAGAGGTGAATTCTAGTAAAGAGACTCTTTCATAGGGATTACAGCCCAATACCACTATGAGTAAATTAAAGAAAGTGAACACGATGTCTACACTGGGATGAGATCCTAAAACTGGGCATTTCACTATAGAAGTGGCCAAGCCTATGAAGGAGGGTAGATTCAAGGATATGACAACCTCCAATTTTCATTTGAGTCATTTGATATGGGGCTGGCTCATCATGATACTAAGGTAGATTTGTGGAAGTCTACCAATGTGGTAATAGAAGAAGAGCTTGAAGAGCTCAAGACTGCTAAAGTTCAACTTACAGTAGAAGTATTTGAGCTAAATAACTTCATCAAACAGCTCATCACTCTGATTGCAAGCGTTCCCAATACCCAGACCACTTTTGATCCCAGTGCTACAAAGAACCAAACCATCATAGCCAAGTTGCAAGAGGACAGACACTTTAGGTAGATCAAAAAGAGGTGGATTGAGAGGCTCAAATCTGAGGGACCTGGTAGTTGTTAAGCAACTGGTTAATGCTCTCCTAAGGCTAGAAATAGAGAGGAATAATATTGAAAAGACTCTATAGACTCTCGCATTAGAGAGAGTGAGATGTCAAGAATGCATAGTAATGTTGCATATGGTGGTTAAAATGAAGACCAAGGAGGCATTAAAGGCCAAGATCTTACAGAAAGGAGATGGGCCTTTGATTGAATGGCTTCAAAGGCTAGAATTTAAGATCGAGATGATCATCCAAGCTGAAATAGGGTTGCAGCAAACAGATGTCAAGATCAAGGAGGAGCAAAATAAAGATTTTAAACTCCTTCAAGGTCTACACACAAAATCAAAAACAAGAAATCAGGGAAAAGAAATGATCGAATTGGCTAGTATGTAGAAATCATTTTTTGATTATGTGCATAAGCTGATAGAACATTCTTCCACCCATTTGGACAAGGTGCCAAAACTCCAACAATTGAGTAGATGCATTTTTAAAGCCATGGAAGAGCTGAATGATTGGATGGATGCGATCAAGAGCCTGGCCAAAGAACATTCTAGATGGCTCATTAGATATACTAATATCCATATCAATAGGCACAAAGAGATCATCCTAATCATTATAATTATCACTGCCTATAGGGCTAAATTAGACAAGGAGAAGAAAATGGAAGCATAGTTAGATTCTCCCCCCTTGTTCTAAATATTGATATTTATTGTAATAAATAAATTTTTTTTTATCATTTATGATTAGAGAAGTGGAACCATTTTGGTTACCCTTTTATAATGATCCAACTATGGAACCCTATATGTAATATTTTCCAAATCAATGAAAAGGTTGTGTAAATTTTGGTGTGAAATATAGCATTTTGCTAAGTCAAATTTGTATGTCTAAATTCCATTTCTTTAACTGCTCCACTGTATTGCATTTATCTATCTATTAAATTTGAATTTTTCTTTGGAATTAGATTTACAGTTCATGGTTGAATCAGAATTTTGTACTATGATTTGATACAGTTAATTAGGGGGAAATCTGGTGTTATTCTAAGTCTTGGAGATGTCTCTGTGAAATAGATTGATTCATTTTCACTTTATCATTAAATCTTTAAGTCTTGCATTTGCATTTTCATTATCGATTATTGCATTACTAGTTTTAAGAAGTCATATGATTGATGAAGTCTTGAAATTGGCTAAAGTAAGAATTGAAATTCTCCTGCTTGAGCTATTTCCTGTCTAGGTTTAGCTTGGTTTACATCTTCTATTCTCGGGTCAAGAACATACCCCTGTTAGAATATGAAGGATCAATATTCATTGAAGATCATTTACTTAAGGGAGTTGTACCTTTAAATTCAGAGGGAAATTAGTTGTTTAGTCACAATTTCCCAACTGTTGTATTCAATTGTTCTTAAATATTTGGGTATTCTAGAGTTAAAGTGAAAAATAACAATCTATTTACCAATAGACCATTCCATTATCTATCAAAAATCTCTCTCCCTTCCATCCCATTCATTGTATCCCCATGAACCTCAGCATTTACCATATTCCCTAGGTGTTCTAACACTATCGCATGCATCAAATATCAAGATCTAATCAAGTCTTGACAGCAACCTTTTGTACATAATCACTTGTAATTAATCGATTGGTTTGTCCTTGTATATTCATGATGTGTCCAGTCCTCTCACCATCATGCTAACACTCTAATCCACCATCATGATAACCTTCCTTTCCTGGTCCTTCATAGTATCCCTGGCTGGTTCATCAGTTGATTGTGACACACACCAAAAACATGAGTCCCATTGCATCCATTACATCAGCTCCATACCTACATTTTCATATCATCCTTTCATTTTCATTAGGATCATTGCATTTACATACAGTTCATCATAAAAATATAAACATATTAAGTGCATCCATTGCATTACATCACACATACTACAATATCCATCAAATGCATAAACATACATCTAGGTACATGCATCTAAACATCTCATCGTGTCTATGCATAATCATAAAACATCACATCTTGCAAGCATCAATGTCAGTAATCATATAAGCATATGCATCATAGTATCATATAAATCAAAGCATGAGAATTATACATCATAGATTCATAAGAGCCATCAATCAATCATCATATATATATATAGAATCATGAGTACAATTTCATTCATCAATAAATACATAGACATGCACCTAGGTGCTGATTTATATGTACATCTCAAAATACAAAAATGTGTGTCACAAAAATCCTCTCATCAAATCACGCTGGTGGCTATGACCCCCTCCCTACCCAGGTGGTGCATGTGGTGGCAATCCCACTGATCCCTGCAAAGTTGATGCCCAACCTGTGGTCTGTGACCGAGACCTCTCTGAGTATACCTGTCTCTGGCCCTCGAGAACTAATTGATGGTACAATGCTCGATAGTGGGATACCTCCCTACCTTCTCTAGCTACATCTTTGTGAGCTACCAAAGCCTCTGCCACCACTTGGCCTGACCCACCTGCACTGGCCACCTATCTAGCGATATCTCACTCTTTCCTGTAGGTCTCAACCTACCTCTATGTTGCATCCCTCTCTGAGGTCAATGCTATGATCTGCTCTGTCACCCGGTACATCTACTCAGTAAGGGTACCTAACTGACCTATCATTGTCCCTATCTCTATCTATAACTTAGTAGCATCCTAAGTCAGGTCCACCATCAAAAAATCTTCTAAGTCAACCCTGCCCTGTAGGGTGTCAAGTGTACCCTCAGCCATATCAGCCTGTGTTGTCACTACAGCTAGTAAACCCTATACCTGGGTCATCTTGGTATGTAGGCTGGCCTTTGATACCTCTACCATCCCTAGCAATCCCCATATCCATGCACACTTTGTCTGTAGATTGTCTCACTCTACGATGATAGTATCATGTGTCTCCTACAGCACATATCCTACCAGTGGCCCCTATGGCCCCTATGGTGCCTATACCTGTGCTAGCACTTGCCGTCCCTAAGCCTGTCCCTAAATGGGAACCTAAGGTGCCTAGTCATGACCATCCCCTAGTGGCCCTTGTGGCCCTTGATCCTATCCACCCTCTTCATGTGCCTCTATCCGGGGCCAGACCCATCTCTATTTTGGTCTCCTCCTCTACCCTGTCACTGAGGTCTTAGGGGCATCTCCTACAACTGTCCTATCATCAACCTCCATATCCCCTATCGGCTACTCATGGGCCACTACCTGAATTGGGTTTGTAAGTTTTAAGGGTGTGTGTGTAGCCCACCATGCTGCATACTCTATAGTCATCCCTATGTCTATGAAATTTGGCCTCACCACAAAGTCTATCCTTGCCATCATCCTCCAGGCCACCCTCACTATGAGAGCATCGATTTACCTACCCCAAACGCTGACCTCCTTGGTGACATGAGGATGTAAATCATCCTTTGCCACCACCCCCTACTGCAATCCAAGCTATCTCATGACCCTAGATGTCCTATACCTCTCTATCTAGTGGATGGTCCTCCCTAGTACAAAACAATTTGTTTGTACATAGGATAGGTATAGAAAATCCTCAAAGCCATCCTCTACTCCTGCATCCCATTCCATGGCTCCCCATGGCTTCCATAGTCTATGTGGAGTCTAGAAAAAAACCTGGATCTCATCTAGTAGTTGTCGCCAGTATCGCGTTTGACCAACAGAAGTATATCTCAATGGAAGCCTATATCTGCATACATAAGGCTCTCCATGCTGCCACACCTCTTGTACTTGCATTGGTCAGAACACTGTAATGTGCTCCTATGCCCACACCAATAACAAGGTACCTTATGCCCATGTTGCGTACCCTACGGTACACAACCATGTGTAAGTCATGATATAACTATACCAGGACAATATATCCCCAGCAGTAGGTCATCCCCTCCTCCAACATCCCTGCTAATTCCCAGGACCATCCCATCCCAAACCCATGATGGACCAAGTCTGTCAGCATCCGCCCACCAGTCAATCCAGCCAAATATAGCACTAATCTCATTAGTAACCTATCAACCGCCAGTTGCCAGGACATCCATGTCTTGTATGTGGGTATCCTCCTCATAGGCCTCCTAAATGCAATCTCCATGTAGTGATTTCTATGCTCCAATCTATACTATGGTACCGACCCTTAGATCAATATCTGTAGAATCCTCCACACATCTTTGAGAGTAATAGTGACCTCCCCAGTCGGTAGATGAAACGTAGTGGTCTCACTGTGTCACTGCTCGATCAAGACAGTCATCATCCCATTGTACACCTGTATCTTAGGCCATCAAAGTACATAGTCTAATCTAACCCCTGCTAACAACCCCCAGTTTGCATCCTTCAGCTGGGCCTCTAGCTCCATCATCGGTGACCAGTGCTCCCGAGATCCCAATGGTGGGAACTGCTCCTGCAAAATCCAAAATACACCATGTCAACCCATATTTATTCTATTCCTAGCCTAACTCCTCCCAAAATGGGGCATCCCATCCCTAGGTCTATTTCTGACCCATCCCTGGCCGCCACCGGGTCCCTCCTTTTCCCTCCCCCTTAGTGTCTGCCCCTTTTGGTGTAGACGTTGGTTCAGGTGGAGATGTTAGTTCTTCAACTAGTGTCTCCACGTGTTTCCCACCCAAATCGCCATCTTTGAAGACACGGATTTGGGTCTGGCATCTTAGAAGATGTTGATTCAGAACTGATGTCCTCAAAGATGTGGATTCGAGGACCAGCATCTGCAAAGACGTCGATCTAAGGATCGACGTCTTTGTAGATGCCAATTCAAGAACCAGCGTCTCTAGTCTGCCAACCTTTCTACCCTCATTAATGACCCCCTAACCCACCCAAAAGCATTAAAGAAACTCAAAAAATAGTAAAGTAAGGTATCAGTTGAGTTACTCACCGGTACTGGCTGGTCCAAATGCACTCTCCCAACTGCCCCTTCATCCTCTCTTCAGCCATGTTTTCTCTCTAGAGCTCTTTTCGTGTCCAATCACTATTCATAATGACCTTCTTTAAGCCCTCTCACCCCTCTTATAGCCCCTGTTTCTGATGGAAACTTCCCCCCCCTGTTTTATTCGCCTTCTTGTATATTTTTTTATTATTAGTCCTGTTGTACAGCCTAAATGTGTAGAAAAACCAAAAACATTCAAAATTTGCAAAATCCAAAAAAAAAAAAATTGCACAAAAAAAAAAAATTTCAAAATCTTGCAATAAACCCTTGTTTCTTTCCGCATCATTCATTTTTTTCCTTTTCAATGATGTTTTGACTCCCACGACTGTGATCATGGTTTTCACCAAATCAATTTTGTGACCGACTGTCCTTGCTTCTCATTCCATTCACAGCTTTTCCCAGTGAATATCATTTACAATCAAATCTAATCTTTTCCCATCAGGATGTATCCTTCCAGGATCGACTTATTAAATCCTTCATCACATCAATCCTATTCATGGCAAGAACTTTGGATTGAAAGACTGCTTAGTCATGAGGCCTTCTTTATTTATTTTATCTTTTTGTGTCAGTTTCAACCTACTCATCACTATCTTGATCTACTATATATTGGTGAGTTGTGACTGGTGGTTACTGATACATGCATCTTTTGTAGTGTGCTTTTGTTTGAGTGTCTAGTCCATGCAAAGGAATCTTGTCATTTGTGTTTTCTAACACCTGATGAATACCTCCTTTTGCAATATTAAATTCATATGTGCTCTACATATTTTTCACACAAATGGATCCCCAAGGCTCACTAGTTGCATTTCATTTCATCATTGCATTTGAATTCTTAGTGGCATTTCAAAAGGCTTCTATTTATTCCTTCCTTTCCCTTCCTCATTCCCGTTGTGTCTTTTTTCAAGAAAATTTCACAACGTTGTCTTTGTTGTGTTGTTTTCGCAAGGGGGCAACACCCTATACAGTTGTCGCTTTGGCATGACTCCTGGAAACCCTCTTCCTCTGGGGAAACTTATTTTCTTGTCTTTGACGCAACATCACTTGTGATGCCATGTCAAAGAGGGGCAAAATGTAGACGTCCAAAAATATTAATATTATTACTAATTTCTCTTTTTCATCTAACTATTTAATTTAATGAATTAAATAGTTTCATAGTTGGTATTTATCAATGATCAAATAATATCCTAATGTATTTTATTTAAATACATTTGCCTCACAAAATTCCCCTTTTTAATAAATTCATATTTATTAAAAATCCTTCATATTCCTAATTCTTCTAAACTATGATTTATTCAAATTTAATTTGAAATATAATCTAAACCCTAGCTAGAAACCTATTAATCCAATCTAGAGACCTACCCTAAGCCTACCCTATTCCTACTCTACTCCCATCACCTCATTTCCTAAGCATATTTCCCTACGTAATCACCCTCTGATCATACTTAAAGAGGTGATTCCTAACCATTTTAAGGCTAATGGAATGCTCACCCATGTGTGAGAATTCTCTCCAAAATGGGCACCCATTCCTCTTTAAGGCTATTTACTCCTTTGTCCCCCACTTGGAATTCTTGACCCGCTCAATATTTATTGCTATATTTGACTTCAAATCAGCCATTCCTTCAAGCCTATGTGTCCCTTATGTGGCTCTTATGTGGATTCCACATAGATGCCACCTCATTCAACCCCTCCTCTTTTATCCCAAAAATCAATAAATAGAGTCCTTCTCCTCTTGCATTTTCATCTCTCATATTTGCATTGTTATCGTGCTAACATAGCTCTAGATTTCATATTGGTTTTCATGTGCTCTTAGTTTCTTTCTTAAATCATATAGATATTACATGCTAGGCTTCTTTGGTTAAAATGAATCATAGCTTCAATCTTACATATTTTGCATATCATTTCCATAGCTAGTTTAAGATCATCTTTTGGAGAATTTGAGACTAGTTCTTAAATCTCTTCATTGTTCCAATCTTGCATTTCATAGTTGCATTGCATTGGGGATATACTCCATTTGTGTTTGAGAGAGCACATGCATAATCATCCAAAAAGAGAAAATCAAACAAGTAGTATAGGGTGCAATTTACTTGTTTTTAGCTCAATCTGATGTTATGATGAGGTCTTGTTGGTTTCTTGTTCATTCTATGAATTATATGTGCTAACCCACTAACTTCTCATATTTGAGCATGCTCCCAACAGATTGAACATTTCCTCATACACAGTATGATTATTTAGAATACATACAATATATATATATATATATATATATATATATATATATATAATTATAAACATTTGTTATTATAATATATTATTTATTAATGAATTATTATAAAATATAATGAATAGACATGTCCCATGAAGGGACATGTCTCTCCTAGCTTCTTTCCCAATATAAATGAAAGAGAGATTGTTGCATCTGAAACACACATTTTACATACAACATAGAGTGTTATTACTTTTGCAATTATCCTAAAAAAAAAAATTAACAAGGTATCAGAGCAAGTTCCCTACCAGGCCTGTGAGAATTCAAAAATAATTTTAAATATATGATGATAATGTGCGGGTGACCAGAGATTGCCTGAGTTGAATCCTTGGATCGGTTGAGTCAAATTTGATCCTATCAAAACCCTGTGATCTTAACTAAGCCTTGTGGATTAAGGAGTGATTTTTGGATCATTTGACATGCATGATGGTCATTTCTTTGTCGAGGCCCATCAAGCCATTTAATGATCAGGGCATCCCATGTTTGACACATTGATCTATTGACATATCAAACTTCTTTTTCCACAATCTCATGGAATGCAATGTGGACTATGTGTGGGGCCTACGTTATTGGGATTGGTAGATCGAGATCATGAGTGTCGCAAGAGTTAACATAGAAAAACAGTATTCCTTCGCTCCATAGAAAAAATTAGGGATTCGGAGATAACCAGCGACCTAATAATTCATTCAATGATAACACCATAGGGTCAATAAGTTTTACATTATCAGATATATATGAAGGGGAAAAAAATTTGGCTTGGCTTAGTACAAGCGAACTTTGGTTCATGAATTCTATCTTAGCAACGAATTTGCATATTTACGAGACTCCAATACCCTTTCGCAGAAATCCAGAGGATAGAGGGATTAGTGGCACTTAAAGAATAAGCATATTATTTCCTTAAGGAGTATTTCCCATCGCAATTACACAATGTTAACATCAATTTGAATTAATTGTTGATAATGTTGGAGGTCATTTATTAGCAATGCATGAAATACAAATACTAAGTGGCGTAGGCTGAATCAATCACCAAGTTGTGATTCTTTCGTCGTCATTATAAAATGTTCTCTCTGCCATCATTTCATAGCACACCCAAATGGTAATCTTGGTATGCCAAACATAGATAAAATTAGTCAAATTAACACATAACAAAGAAATTATGATGGGGGGTATCCATGAAATGGATATTGCAAAGAGGCATTTATACTTTTCATTGCAATATAGGAGGCAAGCGTCAAACTAAATAATTTATCTTTTGCCAGCATTCTTATAGCATGTGTTGCTACAAAGATGAAGGCATTGACAATATATATAGAGGGATATATGTAGGAGTTAGACCAAAAGGGATTCATCTTCTAATATTCCAGATAAAACATGTTGGAATAATATTATGAGCAGGCGACTTGTATTACTTCCAACCATAGTTCTTGAGAATTAATATTTTGGAGCAGTGATGAATATCACATCATACAAAGGTCAAATGTTGGATTTTATAAATTATGGATGGTATTTTATGGAGTCATTCCCTTACATGAAGACAAATATAAAGGGATACCAACATCATACTATTCGCACAGATCAGGAATTGATTAAGCTATGTTTGGAATCAAAGTGAAAAGACCATTTATATACATTAGTACAAAGCTAAGGAATACCACATGACCAAGGTGGATCGAGGAAGTTGGAATTAGCATCAAGTATAATCTACATCTAAATATTTCTAAGTACCTGGAGATTAGAGGAAAATTAGAAGGGGATATCTTACATTCATGTATTTATAGAGTGAACACTTCTTGAATGTAATTATCCTTTTGGTCATATTAGTCAATTAACTTATGTGGCTATCGAACTTGATATTCTCCCATCAAAATTTCCTTTTAGTGTTTGCAGACCCCTTGGTGTGAAACTATGATATACAATATCAACTCTTATGAATTCCTAGTGCTAAGCACAATAGTCATTTTAGTTTATTGGTCGACACTCGAAGGAGATTGCTAGACCTGTTTGTTTGATGAAATCCCTAATTGTCGTGCACAGTTATGACCTTTGGTGGATATCAAAGATACATTCCTATGTGCTAGAGTATTTTCATATAGATATGAAGGGTTCATGTATTGTTTTTTGATGAATCCTTAGGATGTTACAACTTGTATTCTTAGCTAAGAGGCTATATGAAGGGATAGTACTTAGAGATGAGTGGGAGTCTCAGCATCAGTGATCTCTACAAATGTGAGATTATCTATAGCAGGGTGTGGCTCTTTGAGAAAATTGTGGAAAGAGCCTCTACATTGCATATGCCCTTATATTCAGAACTAATATGTATAGTTATTACTTTAACATGAGGATAGTGAATCATGATGGATGAAGAAGCATAAGAAATTTAATTTCAAGGGAGAAAGAACTTGATGCTTGCAATCATGGGACTGGGTTGATGGCTGAAAAATATTCTTCAAAGAGGAGGAAATAATATTCAGAGGGCATCTGACATTTCCTTGGATGAAGAAGTAAAAAAAAATCTGATTTTTGTTTCAGAAGAAGCCACATAATCATTAAGTTAGAGAATAAATCCAGAATTTATTACATTCACCCATGTTACTAGGTAATGAGACAAGTACATTTTTGTATGGGAAATCACTCTTGAGAACAATGTTGTGATTATTAAACAAATAAATCATGTGCCAGATGATGAGAGTCTCTTGGAGAAAGATATGTTCCATGATTGGAGTATGTGAATATGGTATGCTTTCATGACAAAGGGAGAAGATAGAGAATCTACATCAGCTGACATCTGAGGAACTTGATTCAGAGGGAGTAGACCATGGAGAGATGGTTTCAATAGCATTCAAACAAGGTACATTATCACTGAAGATTGGATGACCGATATTCTCACCGAGCCTCCTGCCAAAGTAAATTTTGTGCATTTTTTTGAACAAGCTTAGAGTTGCAGAGAACAAAGCCCTTGTTGAGAGGGAGTATCAATGTCAATGATTTCTTGATATGTTCTTTATTGCATTCTTCTCTTTGAGAGATAATTCTAAGGTGAAAGCCCTTGGTTTCACCCTCTAAGATGATTCAAGGTGTATGACATGTGTGTGACTCCATGACTTATGGGCCCTCCTGTGAACATTGAAGAAAGGTGATGACCTTTCAACAATGAACACTTGTATTTGATTGATGTTGTGAGGTGACGACCATGTAAACATCTCCATTATAATAGTTTATATCTTGTAAATCAATATGGAATAGAAGGTATAGTTTAAAATACTTACAAGCTCTATTGTATGGATATGTCATGTCTATATGGTAAGTATCATATATGTGATACTAGTGCATATATCATACAAGACATCTTGAGTACTTGGTAAATATCATGGACTTGATATTTGGAGACCATTACTATGAGTACTTGGTGAGTATCATGGATTTGATACTTGGAGACCATTACTCATCATAATCATTTTTGAGCACTTGGTGAATATCTTGCGAGTTGATAGTTGGAGACCATTGCTTTGAGTACATGGTGAGTATCATGGACTTGAAACTTGAAGAATATTACTAGTTATATCAGTAAAATGATATAAATTTTAAATGATTATTTATACTCACATATTTGGTGATTATCATGGACTTGATATTTGAAGACCATTACTCTGAGTACTTGGTGAGTATCATGGATTTGATACTTGAAGACCATTACTCATGATAATCATTTTGAGCATTTGGTGAATATCTTGTGAGTTGATATTTGGAGACCATTGCTCTAAGTACTTGGTGAGTGTCATGGACTTGATACTTGAAGACCATTACTCGTTATATCAGTAAAATGATATAAATTTTAAATGATTATTAATATTCACATATTACATTGAAGTAATATATTTATCCTCCCTAGCTAAGGAGTGTTAATGTTATAGCTTCGGTCAGATCAATAATGAACATACTAAGTTGATATAATAATATTATATTTTTAATTTAATAAATATTATATTATATTGTTAATTCAATTAAGTTCATTATATATATATATATATATAATGAATATTATTATTAACAATTGTAACATAAAAAAATAATGTTTTAGATGTGATGTGTAGATAGATGATATGTTACCAAAATGTAAAGGAGAGAATTGTAGTTTAAGAGGGTTTGAATTGTTAATTGCTATTTGTGTTGATTATGATTAAGGGAGGATAAGATGCTCCTTTCCTTCACCCTCAAGTACACAAATAGGAGATCCAATTTTGATCAACCCCAAAGGGTTAATACACAAATGAATCCAACATTTGGAAAGAGACCAAGAAAGGGGATCTTAAATTCTATAAATTGATTGATTAATATGATTAATGATAGTAATTGAAAAGAATAGGAGAAAGTACCAACCTTCCAAAGTGGCAGATTAAAGATTGCTATTTTCTGAGATCTGTAGACTGTTTCTGGAGATGCTGACAGTTGATACCAAATCAGAATAGAGAGAAGGACGAAACCCAGAAATATTTTTCCATTATGATGTTGTCTTATGAAAAAGGTTGACCCTGTACCACTTTTTCCAACTCGATCTTCTCAACTCCGAAAGTGTCCCTTTTCACATAGTCTGAAAGAAATCCAAAAAGGGTATCCAGATCTAGCCTCGAATTTACAGTCCCAAACCTGTACCTACAAGAAAAATGTTTGTTTTTTGGGGGAAAGGGGTTTGCCTTGGTCAAACCCTGGCTTTGGATTTAACCTTATAATATAATTGAAATTGCAGAGATAAACAAAGTAAACACATAAATTTACCTTGCTTGTAATGTCCTTATGGCAGATTCGAATCTGTGGATCCACAAGTATGCTTCAAAACATGGAATGTAGAATGGAAGGATGTCTTCAACCTCTTGCTTGTAGATCTCCAACACCAAGTCTTGAATGGATTCTTGAACTTGACAAGGGCTTTGGAAGAACATGGATGGAGAGATCACCAAAAGGGCACTTTTTGGCTTGAATCCTTCAATGGCCTCCAATGGATCTCCTTCATGCAAATGGATACTTGAGAATGATGGATGCTTGCTTCAAATATTTCTTAATTTCTTGCTTGGACTTCACTTCATAAGGATGCTTGATGCTTGATTATAAGACTTCAATTGCTTGATTGTGGTTATTCATGCTTAGAGAAAATGAGAGGAGAAGGCTCCCTTTTATATGAAATTAGAGCACAATCTTCTAAGAAGGCCTACATAGGATAATTAAATCATAATTTAAGCCTTTAACCCTAGGAGAGGACCTATATTAAATATAATTTAGCAATCAACCAATTTGGAACCCGAAACAACCGACCTGGAAGCGGGAGAAAACTTTTTGTGAAGACCGACATCCTGGAAACCAAAAGTTCCCAGGATTTGGACCCTGGGACAGGGTTGAGGTCGGCCCTTTCCTAGGAAAGGGTCGAGGTTCACCCTATCCTAGGGCAAGGTCAAGGTCAACCCTATCCTAGGAGGTCGACCCTGTCCTCAGATCCAAGGATCACAAGTTAGAGACCCTGAATGTAGAATTCAGGTCATAAAATAGAGGTTAGAAAGGTAGGTCAGGTGGGAAGCCATGTCAAGATCAGGAACCCATTTAGAAGTGCTTGTCATGACCCCAAACCACTCACTCAAAAGGATAAACCAGTCTCTTATGGAAGTGCTTCCATTTTCTGACTATACAACAATATTAATAAATCAACCGAGACTTAGTATTGAGTATTCGAGACTTTATGTAATAGTCATGTGAATCATTGTATGTAATATAAGAAAATGGTATGAGCAACACATAATATAAAACATTTCGAGTGAGACGTGTCTCATGTAGAGACATGACTCTGTTATGTAGAGGCATGTCTATACATGAGCTCTTATTTATATGAATTTTATATTTGTACTTGAAGAAATATCATGAGTTATGTGATATGTGATTTCTGAGTATCCATATGAATCTTATTAGGATCTTTCTGAACTTAGTATTACATATTGATTGGACCCTATGAGACATGTCATGTAGTGACTGTAACACCCCAAAATTGGCACCTTATAATTATAATCAATTTTGGTACATTTTCTCGTCATCGAAGTCCTACTATACTAGGCAAATTCTCCTTCCTAATTGACTTTAATTGACTTAGTCTCAAATGCAGAAAAACTAAATTTGCATAAATATTACACTATATTTAATTCCTAAATTTTAAAGATTTATTAGCTAAAAATCCCTATGATTAATTAATTTAATTCTAAAGTCCTAAGTGCTTTTAAATTAAATTAATCCCACCCACTTTAGCTAATACACATCAAAAGGAATTAAATAATTATTTGGTTATTTGAATGGATTATCCTCACTTGAAATTCAATAATTCAAAATGAAAAGCCACCCATGTGGAAATAATTCATTTACTTAATTAAATAATTCCTTCAATTTTGTCTCACCTTCCTTCATGGAGATGAAAAGTCAGCGGTTTCTTTCCAAGAAACTCTCCATCCTCTCTTTAGGCTTTTCTATATTATGGACCTTCTTTCCTTCATTTGGGAAGAGCAATTTTTAGAGTACCAAAACTATAGTGAATTCTTGTCTCAATTATTTCATATTGCTAAGCTTTTATTGCATATTTAGTATAATTTCATGTAGCTTAATGGCATTCTTCATTGCAATTTAGATTGTTTATCTATCAAGTAGCTTAATTATGTTATCTTTTTCAAAGTTCTTAGCTTAAAATCTGCATTTTCATTCTTAGTTTACAATTGCATCTCTCATATAGAATAGTTTCATTTCAGTTTTTAATGCTTTAAAATCCTCTATTTTAGCAATGGTCATGGTTGTTGGCTCTCATTCTGAGAGTAATTAAGCACACCAACTAAATAGTAGGCAACCGATCGATTCAATCAATACTGTGGAATGGACAATTCATGTTCATTCTTGCAATTTGATGATTGAGCAATGACTATGTTATGTTTGTGCTTGATTTAGAGGTCACATTCAGACACATACATTTTGGCGCCCACCGTGGGGCAAGATATTCAATTCCTGGCCTCATATTATATATTTACTGTCAATTTTGTTTTATGTCATTTTTACATTCACTTTGAGTCAAATCTGACTCCACCATTGTGTTCGAAATGTCATTTCAGTTTAAAATGACTACAAATATGCCTATACTCACCCAAAAATTGAATCTATGGCATCAAAAAATTTTCCATACAGCTTTGTAGTGAAGTTTTGCACAAAATTTCCCACATATCCACGTGAAATTGTGCTTTCATTAGCAATTCCTCACGCAGAGCCTTGTACTTCCTTGTGTGGAGCCTTTGTACATCCTCACATGAAGCCTTGCACTTCCTCACATGAAGCCTTGTACTTCCTCACGTGAGACTTGGTGATAGTCTCTAGAATTTCACAGTTTCTACAATTATTGTTACTGCTTTCCTAATTATTTTCACGTGTTGTTGTTTTTATCTCTCTGATTTTTCTGACAGCATAATAGTGGGCTACAAGTCGCTTGATGAAGACATAAACTTGCTAACAGTTTCCTTGCAGGACAGTTGTCGAAGATCATTTTAAAACATTGTGCTTGTTTATTTCTTTCATAAGATAGTATAATTAGGGCCTTGTTAAAATTTCTTGGGAATCTTGATAGCAAAATAGGGGAATAGGATCTTCATTACATGGAAGTGATGCCCATGGATGAATCCGAGACCTAGATGTTGCTAACATGATGGAGACCTAGGGAAGCAAGGAAATTTAACAAACCTTTAGCACATTCACTTGTCAGGGGATTATGCTCTTCTCTCTTTGAGAGAATCAAAAACCTAAAAGCTTGTGAATTGGTTGGAGGAGAGTTATCTTGGTGATGAATATGTCTTGTGTGATTGAAGTGTTTTCTAGTTTATAATTCCAAGAACTATATGAATGTATCCTCTCCCCTTGCCTTTATGGATCTTGGGTGTAAGAGAAATTCATATGATTCTCCTAGAGTGGCTATTTCCTGAGTGCTTTAATAGAGTCAGTGAGAGTGGATTGCCCAACCAGTGACAGGCTAAAGCCAAGCCCTTCCAAACTGGTATATAAAAAATTCCATTGTGATTAAGCTCATAATGGACAACAGTGAATTCATTGTGGAAACCAAAATCTCCTCCAGTACCCTAGTGGTGCGCTAAAGTCCCTACATTTTTTAGGTGAAAACCTAGTTTTGAAAGGATTGGGAGAGCCCCCTTTATTGGGAAAATGACTTGATCACAACCACCTGAATAGATGCCCTTACTAAAAACTGTGTTCTAGTATCCCAAAAACCCTCTATCTATTGGCGCAGAAGGTCGGAGACCGACTAAGATGCCCAACACTTTTATGGCTGTTAGTAGAGACAATAGCCCTTTGGGAAGCAATTCCTTTGGGGTTTGAAGCTTGGTGTTCCTGAGAAGTGAGTGCACATGTAAGGAGGAGCCCGTGCGTCCAAGCTTCTAAGTTTTCCACTATGAGTAAGTGTAGCTGAACTTCTATTCAAGTGGGGATTCAACAAATACTTCCCTGGCTATCCTAGGATTATGATGTGTCTGTTCTGGTACTACAAACATTCTGCTTGATGTGCCTTGTCTGGGTGAAGCATCAAAACAAACAAACATCTCAAACATTCAAATCAAACATCAAAATGACCAATGATTCCAAATTTGCACTTCTAGGTGTTGACTATCAAAATCTTGTCCAAGTTTCTGCACCTTCTATCAAAACTCTTCAATCTATCAACTTGCTATCCAAATTGCTATTCTGCTGCGAAGGTTATGTCTGAATTTTCACAAAATCTATGTTCTCATGAACATCGCTACTAGTCTATCTTTTACTGCAATCTGTTGACAGTCTGACTTGTTGTTGTTTCAAAATCTAACTTTGTTATGCTAGTCCAAGTGAACCATTATCTATTTCAACCTTATCATCTTTGTCTACACTATCCTTATCCCAAGTTGCAAAAGTGGGTTCATCAATCTTGACTCAAGATCAAAGTCATTTCTATCTTTGTCTGAGTTGGACATTATCTCCTATGTCCTTTAGTCTTGGACTTAGTCAGCACTTTAGATATCACTTCAGCACCTATTAGTCAATCATTTTGATTCATTTTACCTCCTCTTCAATCTTCTTAGCAAGCACATCAAGACAATCTTACAATGTCCAAAAGCAAAGAAGAGATTCTTAAACTTTATTAAAACAACTTCAAACATTGGAATCTGAACTCCAACGATTAAAGAAGGAAAAGAATACTTCATTCGACAAATCCTCCTTAAGATCAACTTATCCTTTTCTATTTGATCATGATTCTCACATCTCTCCACTTTCTTCCAACATGGATAAATCTTGGTATGAAAATCCCATATTTGATCAAGAACAATTTTATGAGAATCCCAACTTTGATCAAGACCATTTTTATGACCATCCTATCTTTGATCAAGAGCATGTAGAGGAAACTATGACAGAATTAGATGAAATTCTCTTCTATCCACAAAAGAAGGATATTGCAAGTCAAGAAGCATCTATTTATCCTTTAGAGATATTCTTTACTCCTCTGGGATAATCTTATCAATCAGCATTGGAGGAACTTCTTGAGCATAATCTCATCACATTGCCTCCAGCCACATCATGTGGATTCAGCTTCTTGAGTAACTATTATGAATATCATCAACATAAAAAGCATCAAACTTCATCTTGCATGGAGTTCAAACATAAAATCCAAGATCTCATAGATGATGGCATAATCAAAGTGGAAAATCCTAATGAATCATCTAGTGAAGATACTAATCTCTAGCATGATCAATATCAGGAATCCCTATCTAGCAATGGTTCGCATATTCCATCTACTTCTTCCAATGTTCCTCCATCTCCTAAAGCTTCCCTATCTCTATCAAGGATTGAACCTAATGATGACTATGTCTACCCTTAAGGACTACCTCTAAAAGAGACCCAAGTTAATCCGCATACGACTGCAAGTCCTTCTCAGGCTTCAAAGATCATCGACCCAAAGCTTCCATGTGCTTCAATGCTTATCATGCCTATTCCAAATGACCA
>MU224425.1:1238579-1261243 GCA_018584345.1 Thuja plicata
CTTCCAAAGTCTTCCACTTCAGCTCCATCTAAACATCTCCCATCTTCTAACTCTATTTTGGGTCCTCATGTCCCAAAATCTATTACCTTGAATACTTCACCCTCTTTGTTATCCATCTTGGGTTCTCGTATACCGAGATCCATATAAAAACCTAAATCCATTTCACATACTTTTCCTCTATCACTCCACCATCCTTCAAGATGTGTGTCGATGTTGAACTTTCCAATGTTACCATCTATTCCTACACAAGACTCCCAACATCCTACATCTACCTACTACCCTTCCATATTGGGTCCCTACATCCAATCCATTGCATAAATCCTTGGCTACCATCTCCTTTATCCTCTATATCAATCTTCCCTACCATCACCCTATCAACATCTTAGAGTATAATTTCAGTGGCCTTGGCCCATCATAACACATCCTTCAAAGGAGCACTATCTAAAGAGCATGAAGCTTAATTTCCTCCATCAAAGTCAAAAGTACAAAAAAAAAAAAAAAGTGCCTTGGTGAAAACTTGGTAAACAAGCACCTTGGTAGCAAAAGTAAAGATGAATCAATATGTCCTATGGTGAAAACCACTTCTTGTGGCACCTTGGATAAGTACCATGATGAAAACTTGGGAAACAAGCATCATGCATAATTCCTCCTACTTGCACTCTTCACTTGGGGGCAGGTTCCTTCCATGTCATCTTCTCCCATCATATCTTACATCCATCTAGCTCATGAACATCCATGTTCCTTCTGTTGATCTTGACAAGGTTGAGCCTATCCATGAGCATCATGTATCCTGACATTCATTATCCTTTCCATCAGCCTATTCACTAGCTCACATCCATAATACCCTATCATGATCTTGCTTATCCCAAGCCTATCTTCCTATCTCTGTGCATTTCTATCATAATCCAAAACATGCACTTATACCTCCATCAACCTTTATCCTGATCATAGCTATATCCTTTCCTATGAAATTGACCCCTTGGTCTTGATCAAAATTGAAAAACAAGTTCTTAGAAGTCTCTTGACATGTCCACTCTTTTAGACCACGTTCTTTTCATGACATTAGGTCATTACCCTAAATTCTATACAACATCGCTCCATTAACCTACATTGCTATATTATTTTTTTCCCTAGCTTGGGTAATCTTGTAGAGAGTGTCCTTGAGGGTCACATTCACCCTCTTCATCCATCATTGGCCATCCATCTCATACATCAGATTTCTAATCCATCTCCAATGTCCTACACCTCTCTAGACATTGGAAGTACACCAATGTGATCTTGCTTGAGATCGATAATCTAAAAAAGACAAAAAAAATTGCAAAATCTCTAAAAATTCTAAAAATCATAAAAAGTCCTAAAAAAATGATCATCTTGGTGACAACCTAGAAATAGGTACTTTGATGCATCAATCAAAATATCTCTATTGCCTATCTTTCAATGAACAGGTATCGAGGCAATCTAACCCTAACTCCTGAAGATTGAGCCTCATTCTAGGGATAGTCTTTTGAAAGGCGATGAAAATTCTGGTATCTGGGCCATCTAACCTAGATTCCTAGGAGTCAACATGCTCTCAGTTACCTTCAAGACACCGACTTCACATGGATTAAAAATGGTCACACTCAGGGGCATCTTCCTGGTCTAGGGGGCATTGCCCTATCTTTTTGAGTCTCTCTCCTCTTCGCATCAGTCACCAGTGGTTCTCACTGAGTCTGCATGTTGATGCCTAGATCTCACATCGATCTTTATATTTGAGAATCTCTCCCGTTTCAGTCACTAGTGGTTCTCATTGCATCTACCTACTATCGTTGTACTACTGAGATTTCTCACATCAACTCACTATCTGCATATTTGACATCAACATTTAGTACTTGGGGGCATGGCTCCCCACTTTGATCGCATCTTTAGTTTACACTCGAGTCAGTAATCTTTTCAATTCTAAAGGACAACTATCTACTGGCACAAACTAATGTTTCTCAACACCCCAATCAAACAGTGTTTTTCAACACTATCTTTGGACACATCTGTATTTTTCAACACACATTGGTCATCGCAACGTAAACATCTCTTGATAGCAAAAAAACACACTACACTCACAAGCACAATGGTGTTTTTCAACACCCTAAACACATGCACATTCGTAAACTTTGAAACATGCTGAGCTATGATTGAATCTTTCTTTGTATGTTATATGTTCTAATGAATTTCATTGATATTTTCTTTTGTCTACTGCTTGTTGGTGTAGTCTTGATGATCCGGCAACGTCAAATAAACATGGTGTATGTGATAAGAGCTTCCGCACTAAGGTGGAAAAGCCTCACATCCCTTGATCATGTTTATTTGTATGCCATGGTGAGGTCGATACTATCTCCTTAACTGATATTGCTCTGTTTGTTTACTTGTGTACTCTTACTATATCAAACTAGAAACAATGTTCAGGTCATCTTGGCTTTTGTGCCCTAGTGCTTATGTTCATTTCGTACATTTTATCCGATGAAAGTCATATTCATATTCTTATGGTTGCAGTGGAACCAGTAAGGATTGTATTGACTCTGATGTTCTAAAAATACTCGATGATGATAATTATGTGATGAGTCCAACAACCAAGTCCTAGGGCTGCATTTAGCTTAGGCTTGCTTTCGCATTTTAAGCTTGCATAGAAACAATTTTGGTGCTCTCTTCATTGTCTTCTCATTCTTTGAAGGTTCTCATCTTTTTTCTTGGATTCCTCTTGGTTGCACAAGTGTCCAGTTCTGAATCTATTTTTTCGTGATCAAAATCAAAATCTGACAATCCTAAGTAGCTCAAAATCGTGTTTTAAAATTTTGGGACCGACGTGCTCCGACGCTTGTGCAGTCAATTTTTTGACATCACTTTCTTGTCATAATCATCTCTCATCATCATTTTCTCAGCTTCTACAATATTTAAATCAAAAGTCAACTCTAGTCAATTCTAGTCAAACTTGGTCAGCTGTGGTCAAACCTAGTCAACAAGACCTCCCGATCGTTCTAAATTGATTCTTCCTTCTCTTGATCTGTCTCTGAATTCCTCTAGATCTTTGATCTTACTTCTATCTGCAATCTTTTGTTGTCAATCATCTTTCTATTGTCTCATCTTTCGATTTCGCTCCCGAGGGGGCAGGATGATTGCATCATTGAATCTTTTCGCATTATTCTTGAATCAGTTTGATCTGAATCAAAAGACCCCATTGCTAGGGGCATCTCATCACTTGGGCATATTTAGTTTTTTGTACCTTATGGTCAAAATTGGATATTCCATGGTCTTGAATCTCTAGGGGCATCTTGATGCCTCACATCTTGTCATCTCGTCATCTTTCTTTCTAGGTATATGAGCAATCTAACTCGGATCCTCAAGGATCAAGCTTCATTTTGGAGATGATTCTTGAAATCCCATTTGGTATTGGGGCAATCTAACCCTAATTCTTGAAATTCATGCTTTATTCTGAAGATGACTCTCAAAATCTCTTTTGGACTGTTATCTGGGCAACCTAACCTGGATCTCGGAGGGCTAACCTTCGTATTGGAGAAACTTAACCCTAATTCTAGAGATAGTCCTAAATCTTCATCAGCTATCAGCGTACATTGGGTAAATCTAACCCCAATTCTGATCTTCTCTCAATTGGTATTTGGACTGTTGTCTTCACAATTTAACTTAGACTTCGGAGAATCATGCTTCATTTTGAAGATGGTTCTGCTTCTCGATCTAATCGGTGTCTTGGCAACCTAACCTAGACTCCTAAAATTTTCATCTGTCACATCAGACTATTATTTGAATCCATGCACTGCTCACACATCAATTCAAAGAGGGACAAAATGTAACACCCCAAAATTGACACCTTACAATTCTAATCAATTTTGGTGCATTTTCTCATCATTGAAGTCCTATTGTACTAGGCAAATTCTCCTTCCTAATTGACTTTAATTGACTTAGTCTCAAATGCAGAAAACCTGAATTTGCATAAATCTTACACAATATTTAATTCCTAAATTTTCAAGATTTATTAGCTAAAAATCCCTATGATTAATTAATTTAATTCTAAATTCCTAAGTGCTTTTAAATTAAATTAATCCCACCCCCTTTAGCTAGTACACATCAAAAGGAATTAAATAATTATTTGGTTATTTGAATGGATTATCCTTACTTGAAATTCAATAATTCAAGATGAAAAGCCACCCATGTGGCAATAATTCATTTACTTAATTAAATAATTCCTTCAATTTTGTCTCACCTTCCTCCATGGAGATGAAGAGGTAGCCGTTTCTTTCCAAGAAACTCTTCATCCTCTCTTCAGGCTTTTCTATATTATGGACCTTCTTTCCTTCATTTGGGAAGAGCAATTTTTAGACTACCAAAACTATAGTGAATTCTTGTCTCAATTCTTTCATATTGCTAAGATTTTATTGCTTATTTAGTATAATTTCATGTAGCTTAATGGCATTCTTCATTGCAATTTAGTTTGTTTATCTATCAATTAGCTTAATTATGTTATCTTTTTCAAAGTTCTTAGCTTAAAATCTGCATTTTCATTCTTAGTTTACAATTGCATCTCTCATATAGAATAGTTTCATTTCAATTTTTAATGCTTTAAAATCCTCCATTTTTTGTCATGGTTGTTGGCTCTCATTCTAAGAGTAATTAAACACACCAACTAAATAGGAGGCAATAGGTCGATTCAATCAATATTGTGGAATGGACAATTCATGTTCATTCTTGCAATTCGATGACTGAGAAATGACTATGTTGTGTTTGTGTCTGATTTAGAGGTCACATTCAAACACATACAGTGACATGTCTCTACATAAACTTAGTATGCATATGGTAGATATCATGCGAAATAATGTCATTGCACATACCATGGATATTTATGAGGTATGGTGAATATCATGTGATTTGATATTCCTACATATACCATATCTCCTGATATCACAGTGAGATGATATCTCCTCTCTTTTAAAATTAATGGATTTATTACCTTGATGGATTTTATCATCTCTAGCTAAGAGGGAGTATTGATGTTTTGTGGAATTATGGTGAGGGTCAAGAGAGACCACTACACATTCTATTTGATCATCCTCCCTAACTAAGAGGGAGTGTTAATTTTTGTAGCTTCATTTGTATGATCATTTAAAATACAAATAATACTTAGATATTGATTAATAATAATATATTTTATTTATATATATATATATATATATGTATGTTATATTATATATATTATTATTAAACATATGTTATTCTAATATATGATTGATTAATGAAACATTATAAAATTATAATGAATAGGCATGTCTCTCCTAGCTTCTTTCCCAATATAAATGAAAGAGAGAGTGTTGTATTTGAAACACACATTTTATATACAACATAGAGTGTTATTACATTTGCAGCTATCCTAAAAAAAAAATTAACAAAGGACATCATGAAACTCAAAAAGATAACTTTTGAACATTGGGGATCTTTATCAGATGAGCATATGGAATCTAATCTACTAGATTGGCTTTAGAAGAAGAAGAAGAAGAAGAAGAAGAAGAAGAAGAAGAAGAAGAAGAAGGAGGAGGAGGAGGAGGAGGAGGAGGAAGAAATCAATAACCTTCCCCAAAGATAAATACATAAAATCCAGTCCCATTGTTGAAAGCATGGGATATCATGGTACTAGTTTGGAAGAAAATGAGATAGGAAGAAAGATCCTTGTTGAAGAAAAATGATATCTGCATGGAAAAGGATTTGGTTCCTTAGAACCTAAGATGAATTTTACTAAGGATTATTTCTTAATTGAATTTGATTCAGGCACCAAAGAGGAGTTATTTGAAGTCCTCTTCCAATAAATTAAAGATGACCTCGATGACTATGTCTATGTCCTGACCATAATAGAAGATGACCTTTCATCACCTAATCTTCCCCTCAAAAACCACAAACTAATCAATTGGGATCAGAAAGATTTGATACCATCCTTGGATGTATCTGATTTAGACAAGGCAATATTGGCACTCTTTGTACTTAAGAATCTGAGAATACGATCATCAAATCCACTACAAAAAACAAACCTACATAGGTAGCCAGGTCAACACTCTTAGTCACAAAAAGGAAAAAATCAAAATAAAAATAAAAAAGAAAATAAACATCCCCTGGTGAAAACCTCTCGCAAGCACCTTTAGATGAAGAAAAAGTTAAAATAATTGATGTTTCCTCTAGTGAAAACCTTTCTGAGGCACTAGAGGAGGGAGAAGTTGACCTTCCATTCATATCTTTACAGCCAGAAAAATCTTCCATCCTAATAGAAGACATAATAACAGTCAACCTTGGCACAAAAGAATATCCAAAAGTCACATATATTGTTGCGTCACTTAATGATCAAGAACATAAAGTTATGATTGAATTCCTCAAGAATTAAAAAAATAAAATTTTCCTAGACTTAAAAAGACATGCCTGGATTAGACACAAATTTAGTGTTACATAATATTGCGGTCGATCCAAAGGTGAAATTTGTTAAGTATAAGTTACGCAAGATGCATCCACAAGTTTCTCTGCTAGTTAAAATTGAGTTACAAAAAATGCTTGATGCTGAGATCATTAGACCAATTGATTATCCTAAATGGGTCTTTAATATTGTTCCAGTAGGAAATCCTTCTAGGGGCATCGGTATTTGTATAGAATTTAGAGACTTGAATTTAGCATGTCCTAAGGATAATTTTCTACTACCAAACATTGACATCATAGTGGATTTGACTGTTGGACATGAGATGTTATCCCTCATGGATGGATTCTCTGGGTATAATCAAATTAGATTCTAGAGATGCACCTAAAGATCAACACAAGATTGCATTCACAACTCCTTGGGGTACATTATGTTATCACGTCATACCCTTTGATCTCAAAAATGCAGGTACAACGTATCAACAAGCAATGACCACAATCTTTCATGATCTCTTGCATGTTATTATGGAAGATTATGTAGATGACCTTCTAGAAAAATCAAAGACATGGGACTCGCATATTCCCATCCTCACAACAATATTTGAAAGATTGGAGAAGTATAAGCTTCAGCTTAATCCCAAAAATGTATCTTTGTACTTCAATCTAGCAAATTTTTAGGTTACATTAAATCCCGCAAAGGCATAGAAGTTGATCTGAAGAAAGTCAAGGTGATTTTAGAAATATCACCTCCCGGGACATTAAAATAGTTGTGCAGTCTGCAAGGAAAAATTCAGTCCATCGGAAGATTCATATCACAGTTAGCAGATAAAGTGCATCCCTTTTCTCATTTGTTACAGAAAAATATCAATTTCCAATGGGATTGTTTATGTCAAATAACATTTGAACAGTTGAAATGATATCTAGCTAACCCTCCAATGTTAGTATCGTCTGTCTTAGGTCAGCCTCTAATTTTGTATATATCAACTACTGAAGTTGCACTAGGTTCTCTTTTAGCATAGTTAGATGACAATGGAAAAGAATGAGCAATCTATTATCTTATTAGAACACTAGTGGGTTATAAACAGAATTACTCACCCATTGAAAAGGCTTGCTTGGCCATTGTCTTATGTACATAGAATTTGCACCACTACACACTTAATCATAAGATATAGTTAGTTTTAAATGTAGATCTACTTAAATATATGTTGTTGAAATCCTCTCTTACTAGGCACACTGAAAAATGGGTTATGACTCTCATAAAATTTTGTATTGCCGATGTGGATCAAAAAGCTATTAAGGGACAAGTAATTGCAGATAGGTTGGTTGAAGCACCTATTCAAGGAGATCATCCAATCATCATAGATTTTCAAGATGAATCTATTCTCAATATTATGCCAAGTATCCCATGGAAGCTTTATTTTGATGGGTCTTTTAAACAAAAAGGTTCGGGGGCAGATATTCTGTTTGTTACACATCAAGGGGATCTCATCCCTAAATTCTATAAACTATAATTTCCATGCACAACCAATATTGTAGAATATTAAGCCTTGGTGATAGGACTTCACTAAGTAATCCATTGGAAAATCCCCAGTTTACTCATTCTTGGTGACCCTCAATTACTTCTTAAGAAAGTCCTGGATGAATATTTTTAAAAAAATTACTCCCCTACCATCGCATAGTTGAAGATCTGAAAGAAATTTACATAGAAATTATCTTCCAACAAATCTCCATAATGAACAACAAATCAGTCGATGCCATGGAAACCATTGGATATTTGATATCCATGCCTGAACACACTTCATGGTGTGAGTTTCTCATTGAGAATATTATGGTCCTGGCCTATGACCAACTGAAGACTAAGATGGTATACGAAATTGATGATCCTAATTCCCCTTGGTACCAAGAAATTTATTCCTACCTTACAGATGGAATTACCCCGCTTACCCTCACCCCCAAATCAATGTAAAACCTTCATCCGTTGAACCTCACATTAAAAAATCCTTGGTCATACCTTTTTTCAAAAACACTTTAACTAAATTCTTTTGAGGTGTTTGAATTTAGAGGAAGCACAAACATCCCTAGAGGAGGTACATCAAGGGATCTATGGGGCTCATTCTATTGGGCTCACTTTGGCCAAGAAACTATTATGCAATGGATATTATTAGCCTACCATGGAGAAAGATGCCTATCACTATATAAATAAATGTGTCCCATGTCAGTAGCATGATTATTTGATACACTCCCCCTCCCATTCCCTTCAGCCTACCATCACACCTTGGCCTTTTCCCCGTTGGGGACTTGACTTGGTTGGCCAGATATTTCCAAATTCTTCTAATGACCACAAGTACATCTTGGTTTCCATAGACTACTTTAAAAAATGGGTTGAGGCTATTCCTGTTACATATACTACTGGGAAGAAGATTTCAAAGTTCATTTTAAACTACCTTATCTGTCGTTATGGCATCCCTTGAGATATTATCACCGATAATGGGACCCCTTTCAAGAATAAGGATGTCACATAACTCTATAATAATTTTGGAATTACCCAACACTATTATTCTAAGTACTTCCCATAAGGTAATTATCAAACAGAGGCTATAAACAAAACCATCCTATAAATACTAAAGAAAACAGTCAGTGATGCTAGTCGTGAATGACACCTTTAGTTAAATCCCACCCTTTGGGATTATCACACCTCCATTAATACTCACACTAGAGCCACCCCATTCACCCTTATTTATGGTACTGAGGTTATCCTTCCCATCAAGATTGAACTCCCATCCCTCAAAATCTCCTTAAAGAATATGATGTCTGAAGAAGAATATTAAGTTTCTCACTTAAAAGAGATTGAATTCCTTTATGAAAGACACCTCAATGCCCTGAACCATCTCTACGTGTATCAAAATCACATGCACTTATAGTTCAACAAGAAGATAAAATCTCATGAGTTTTAAGTTGGTGATCTTTTCCTACAACACAATATGAAGAATCTCCAGAACCGTGTAAAGAATGGAAAGTTTGAACCTAACAGGTTGGGACTGTTTGTGGTTACAACTAAATTTGGGTCTAGAGCTTAAAATTTTTTAACACCAGAGGGATTTCCTATCCCTGATCCTATAAATATTGTACATCTCAAACACTTTTATGCGTACTCCATCAATAACTCCTCTTGTATAGTGAAAATTCAGCAAAAATTAGAAAAAAATTAGAAAAGAAGCAAACATCCAAAAAAAATGTAAAATTGGCCTTAAGAAATCTAAAAAGCATAAAAATTCCTATAAAATCTTATTATCTTGGTGAAAACCTAGAAAGCAGGCACTTTGATGATATATCAAAAAAAAAGAAAGAAAAAAAGTCAAAAGGTAAACAAGTCAAAAAAGTAAAGTGAACTAAGTCCATCCATTTGTGAAAATTACTTCAGTGGCACAATGGATAAGTACCATGGTGAGAACTTTTTTCAGGCACCATGCGTAGTTAGATCCATCATCTATTTAGACCATCCTCCATTTTATCCATTGATTCTCCATAATAAATCCTTACATTGTCCACGTCAGTGCAAGTTCTCTCATAGTCCCAATTCACTTTCCGTCGCAATCTTTGCCACCCCCTTTGCAATAAACAGTTTTCCTAAATGATTCCTACACATTAAGCTTTACCCCATCACACTAATATTTTCCCAGACATAGTGATCACAAGGATTTTCACAAATCAACTCTCAGACTAACTTTCTCATCTATTATTCCATTCACAAGTTATTGCTAGAGAATTTATGTTTCAATATTAATCAACCTTTTCTCATCAAGAGACATCTTACTGATGCCGGCTTATCAATCATCCATTACAAAAATCAAGAAATTTGGACAGAATGACTGCTTGGTCATGATGCTTTTTTGTTGATTTTATCTTTGTGCTTTGATATACCCTCCTCATGATTGTCGTGATCTTTAATATCTTGGTATATATTGAATGGTGTCTATTGGAACATCTGTCATTTACAATGTGATATTTTTGTGATATTTATAGTGCACTCTTGTTTGATCCTCAATTATGATTTTGCATGCCCCACTGGGGGTAGGATTTGTACACATACCACCAAGTCCCTCAATAATATTTGGGTGTGCTAAATCTCCCCATGAGTGTCATCACATTGGTACCATTATGACTGACATCCTACATCTATGTTTTTAAATCTATCTATTTGTCTGAGAGAATAGTCCACACAAAGGAACAATGTCACTTATGTTTTCTAACACATAGTGCATACCTCCTTTTGCAATATAAAACTAGGGTGTGCTCTCCGACATAAACACAATGTAATCCCACTTGAAAATCATTTATCTAGGATGCATTTTTTTAGTTAGGTCATTTTCCATTTTACTCTTGGCAAGCTTCATGTTTATTCCTTTCCTCCTCGTCTAGCTAGATGATCCTATCAGTTATGGTGATATACACTAAAACACTATCCTAGTTTGAGTCCTCACTAGTTGTATTAGTCATTATGTTAGTTTGAGTCTACATTAGTTGCCCTCACTTAGATTATTCGTTATGTTATTGTGTTATTATTTTACCAATGAGTTTAAGTATTGACCTCAAATTTGATGTAATGTAACCACATAATAATATTTATTCTAGATGTATTTTAGGTTCATTATCCATTTATTATCCATAGCATTAATTATTATTTTCCATTGATTATCTATATATCTCTCTGTGTGTGTGTGTGTGGGTGTGATGTAAATAATTCTATTACATTAATAAATCACATATATGCATCAAAACCATAATATACCATCACATGTGCATATCCCTACATCACCAATATGTCATAATCCTCACAAAACACATCATGCATCACACACATCAATAATAGACCCATCATATGTATATAGGAAGTAAAACACACACATCACATATGACCATCAAAATCATGTATATATGTAGAATAATCAAGTATCCAAAATACATCAGTGTCCATCACACACACACACACACACACACATATATATCATCAAAAATGTTGCTATGCATCAAAAACTTAAAACTGTAAAAATGTGTGTCACCGTGGCTAGGTAACTCATGAAGCTGGCTGGGAAGGTCCCCCATCTTTCCTGTGAGGGAGAGGTAGCATCCCCACTAATCCATGTGATGCTCTTTCCCATGCACTGTGTCAGTGACTACTCTGTGTATGCAGGTTTTCGTTGATCCTCAAGAACTACACCAAAATATAGGCCCATGTAATATGTTTCCTCTCTACCTCTCCTGCCTACCTCCCTCTATATGGAAAAAGCATCAGCCACCACCTATCCTACCCCTCCTGCTATGGCTTCCTGACAGGCTATCTCCCTCTCACTCTTATATGTCTTAGCCCACCCGCATGCCTCATCATGTTGTGCTGTCAGGTTGTCCACCTACTCAGTCAAAATCTCAATCTAATCTATAGTGTCAACAATTCCCTAGTCAAGGTGGCTATCTCCCCCCTCAGTGACGTCTCATCCTCTGAGGTTGACCCTAAAATAGTAAACTCATCTGCATCCACCTAATCTTGCAAAGTATCCAAACTACTAGATATGCACTGTCTACTTGTTCTCTCTCCCCTATCAATAATCTCTAAACCTTGGCCAACTCTGACTGTAAACTGTCTTATGACACCTAGGCTATATAAAAAAGTCCATGTATTCTCCTCACCTCTATCTATAAGTTGTCCCACTCTATGACTACTATATCATGCACAGCCTATGTTATATACACTGGAGGTTTCCCCTATGGCCCATGTACCTATGGCCCCTACGACCCTTGTCCCTATTCCTTTCGCTATATAGGTATCACTAGAGGGGCTCTATCTATAGGTATTTGTACCTGTCCTCATTGTATGTCTGTTGCAACCCTCAGTTGTCCTCTTTGACCTCCTCCACTCCCTCCCACTTTGTCTCCTTTTTCATGTCATCCCTCATCTCCTCCATCATTCCCATCAACCCTCACACCATCCTCACCCCATGCAGGCTTCTCTTATACTCGTATGACCCCTAGAATGGTCAACCTAATAGGCCTATGTGTAACCACCATTGTGAATATGCAGTCATCACTCTTGCATCCTACACCAAGTCCTATCCTAGATGCTATGGTAGCACTACCATGCCTAACCATGATTCTCTCGCACCCCTCAGATCCACCCCAATCCCCCACAAAATCTCAACATCTCGTGTCACTAGTGGATATGGAAATGAATCTGACACTGCATCCTGTACTCATCCAAACTATCACAATACGTAGGATGGAATGTAGTGGGAAATCATGCAGGATGTCCACCCAATCAACCAATAGTCAGTATGTGTGTACCTACAGTAATAAGCATATAATAACCCATCCTCTATGTAATCCTTCTACTGCAGGTCCCGATAGCTCCATGCCTCGCAACATGTACAAGGGCTCCACTCAAAACCCTACATCTCATCCAATGTCTGCCTCTAGTGACCAATAGAATCTATAGACTCATACTAATGGGTGGTCAGTATCTACAAGCATAAGGCTCACAAGCCTTGCGTGTCTCATGGAGTCTAATGGGGTGTATCACAATGATATTCTCCCATGCCCACACCAGTAGCAGTGTCACCCCTGCCCCCAAATTCATGTCTCTCTTGTAAGCACACATGTGGAGATCATAGTACAACATCCTAAGGATCATAAATACCCAAAAATATCTCTCCCCCTCATCCTCTATCATGAAACTCAGCACTTATGCTCATCCTAAAGTAAACTAGTTCCCTACATGGTCCAGCATCAATCGCCCTTTGATTGGTACTCCTAAATACAATGTCACCCATCGTAGTCATCATCGCATTGCCATCGTCTCTCTTTATGATAACCAATGTTTAGAAGTGGGTATCTTCTCATATGGTTCTTGAAGGATTCCTTTGCATAAGGCTCAGGCCCCTCGTGTACATACTCTAGTATTAGACCCCAGATGGGAATCTGGTATATTTGCCAAACATTTAGTAGGGTGATAGTGGCCTTACCCATTGGAAAGTAGAAGCTCAAGGTAGGACTGTGCCACCTATCAATCAATGTTGTCAAAAGCACATAATGGGCTCTCAACTGTGGTCGTAAGTGTATATTATCTAAGCCACATAGTGCCACCTTTCCCCACTCTATTGGGTTCAGTGTGTCCATTAGTACCATGGTCTCTTGCCATCTCTCTCATGACTAGAATACCACTCCTGCCTCATGCATTCACAGTACCATGCTTGTCAGCCCTTATTATTAGTCTGGGGCATCCTCTACCCCACCATATGCCTTTTTTTTCCTCCCTCACCCCACCCCCTTGCATTTGTTGGGCCAATCGACAGAGATAGTGATTGCCCTATGGAGATGACAATTGGCATATACATCGATCGACATCTCTGGTGCCTACCCACACTCAATCTAGTTGACCATCATCTGCACAGATGAATATTTTAAATCATCATCTACATCCCCCAACCCTTTGTGCGTGCAGACAAAAATATTTGATTGTCATCTGCACCGATGACAATGTGAATATTATCATCTATGAAGATGACAATCACCGATTTGTCATCTTGTAGATGATGATTGGGTGATCATCATTTGCATAGATGATGATCCATTGATCATCATCTCTACTCTGATCATCTTTTTTCCCCCATAAATGTACTTTAAAAGGCAATAAATGTGAAATTTCAAACCAAAGATTAAGCTTGATTTTGGTACTCACTGGTGTTCCTGCGTCAGCCGCTCGCTAGTGTGTCTGAACGCACTCTCCTAGCTGCATACGGTCTTGGAGATTTTCCATGTCTCTCTCTGCTCCATCTTTTTTCTCTTTGGGTGTGAAAATGACTTCTTGAAGAGCTCTTATGGACTATTTATAGTCCCCTTGGGACCCGTTCTCCATCTTGAACACCATTTTTCACCCTATTTCTTCCCGACCCCCTCATAAGTCATGCACTTGTCCCCCTTTCCTCCCTTCCACCTCTTTTTGATAAAATTTCACAAAAACTTAATTTTTGTATTATTTTCTCGAGGGAGCACACTCCTTCGTCATCATTGCCTTATGACCTTCTATTCTTTCTGGGGCATCTTTTTTTTGTTTTTCTTTGATGCAATGCCATCATCAACACCGCATCAAAGAGGGGCAAAATATAGATGCCTAAAATTGTCCTTTAACATTATAATTATTTAATTATATTTGTTATATTTTCCTACCTATTTAATTAAATTTGGTTCATTTCCTATAGTATTTAGATTTAATATAAATAATTCCCTCTTAAGTGTATTGAATTTTATTCAATACCTTCCCTCCATAAAATCCCCTTTAAATAAAATTTTAAATTATTTATTCCTCTCACATACTAATATTATACTAAAACATGATTAGACTTAATCTAATTTAGATTAATCCTAAATATAGACGTAGATCCTACCCTACCTCAAATAACCCTCAACAAATAGAACTAGTTTATAATTAACTAAGGTTAATTAGGCTAATTTTAGGATTCCTACACCCATTAGTCCTAATTATTTGCTCACACGTGTGTGAGCAAATTTCCAAAATTTGCCTTTTCAAAGAATTCTGAAAATGCTCAAACAAAATTTCTTACAACCTTTATGACATTTTCTTAGACTTTCTAAAAGTGTTCATTAGACTAAATCTATTATTTTATCTTCCACATCTATGACAAATCTCTTACATGTGTACTTGAAGTACACATTGACCCATCATATCTCAATTTACTCACACATGTTTGAGAAAACTTGGACTCTTGCATGGCTTATGTGTCCATCATGTGGCACCTATGTGGATGCCACATGTGATCCATCTCACCCAAGCCCTCCAAAATCCTATAAATAGGATCCTTTCCAAGAGTAAATCATCCATTATTCTTGCATTAGAGTTATCAGGCTAGTATGTGCTTAGAGTTTTATTGAATTCATTTAGAGTTTATACTAACCTTGTTTGGTAGATGTTGCATTAAATCATGGTAGTTGTATTTCTAGTTTGCATTCAATACTAGATCTTAGCATTTAGAGCTCATCTACTTCTCTATCATTCATCGAATGTTTGAGACTGGTTCTCCATAACTAGCTCTTGAGTTATTCAATATCATTGCTTATAGCGTGCATCTAGTTTACATTCATCACTTATCATTCAAATCAAGTGACATTGATACATTGTGTTGGGAGAGCACACCCACAACCCTCTCTAAGAGAAAATCAACAAGGATTGGGTGCCCTTGTTTGTCTCATCTTAGGCTATGGTGGAAAGCTTTGTGTAGGAATGAGCCTTTATGTGTTAATGTAGTTTGAATGATTTATATCTCTAATGTTTGCATGTTTCAGCTTGTTCCACATAGGTAGATTTTTAGCATATACAATAGGATTTTGATAGCATCATTTAGATGCTCTCCCTCTTGTGTTTGTATCTGATAGGTTCTAGATCCAAATTTATTTGTAATCATAAATGGTCTCAACCAATTAGGCTCAAACTTTCTTTTATTTTTATGGTTTTGGATATTCTTCATGTTTTTCTGTAGGACAAGATGTTCAACTTCAAACTCACGGGGTTTGATCTTTTATTGAACTAGAGGCACATTCAATTTTGATACACAAAGAGGTGATTTAGGGAAGTGAGGCAATGTTCATCAATGATATTTAGCTCTTGCAAGCAAGAAACTTAGTATTCTTCATTGGATAACAAATTTTTGAAGGATATTCTCAGGGAATGAATATCGATCTCAATGGAGAGAACAACCTCACTACCATAAACATGGGAAAATGTAGTGGCCCTCATGCGGGTTTGGATGGAAGTGTGGTAGGCCAAGAGGGAAGGATTCAATTGGAGGTGCCAACCATGGCCAACATCATCGATTGTCTTCTTAATATTTTTAGGATGGTTTTATTATTAGCCTCTACTTGAGCATTTCCTTGTGGGAAGTACTTCAAGGAATCATGCTAGGTAATGCCAAAATTCTTACATAGCTCTATGGAATCCTTTTTTTTTAAGTGGGACCATTATCAGTAATGATGTACTAAATAATGTTATAGCAATAGATAATGTAGTTCAAGATAAGATTTGAAATCTATTTTCCAGTGGTGTAAGTAAGGGGAATGGCTTTGACCCATTTAGTGAAGTACTCAATGGCAGCAATGATGTATTTATGGCCATCAAGGTCAAGCCAAAAAGAGAAAGGCATGGGTGTGATGGTGGGATGAAAGGCTTGGGATGGTGCATGTGTCAAATCTCTATTTTTCTGACAAGGTACACATCCCTACATATAGTGATAGGCATCTTGCTCCATGGTTGGCCAATACTATCTTGTACGCAATATCTTCTTTGCAAGAGTGAGTCCAATGGAGTCGGCCCCATTGATTCCTTGATGAATTTATTCTAATACTATTTTAGCTTCTTCTAAATCAAGACACCTAAGGAGGGTTCCATCAAAAAAATTGAAAGAGGGTATCACGACGATAGTGTATTGTGTGGCGAATGAAGGTCTTGTGTTGGTTAGGTATGAGGTGAAGCAGAATGATATCATCATGTAGGTAGGCATAAATTTATTGGTACCAAGGAGAGTTTGAACCAACAATATCACACCATTTTGGATTCTATAATTTCATAGGCATGGACAATAAGATTCTCATCAAGAAACTTGCATCGATGATTGTGCTCTGGAATAGATATCAGGGACCCAATGGTGGCCATTATGTCAACAAGTTTGTTGTTTGTTCTAGGAATATACTAGAATACAATCTCTATGAAGGGTTATTTCATATATTCAACTACTCTATGATATGGAAGTAGTATAACATATTTTTTCTTATATTCATAGTTAACTTGTCTTATAACCAACTAGGAGTCACCAAAAATAAGTAGACTAGTGATTTTCCACTAGATAGCTAAATGAAGTCCTGCCATCATAGCCTCATACTCTGCAATGTTGTTTTTGCACACAAATGTCAGTTTATAAGATTTAGAGATAAGGTCTCCCTGCAACATTACAAACAAGATTCCTTCCCCCAAACCTTTCTATGTAAAAGATTCATCAAAATATAGCTTCCATTGTGTACTCAAGGTGACATTTATGATGGATTCATCTGGAAAATTTACAAATATATGATGATCCCTTGGAATAGTAGATTCTGTTAACTAGTCTATTATTACTTGTCCTTTGATGGATTTTCTATCTACATACACAATGTTAAATTCACTTAGGATCATAACCCACCTAGAAACATGACCGGTAAGATCAGCCCTAGATAATAAGTACTCCAGTGGATTGATATTTGCAATGAGTTGGGTTTTGTGATTAATCATGTAATCACAAAGCTTCTATGTACAAAAGACAATGACCAAGCATGCTCCCTCTTTAGTTGTGTATTTAAACTCATATTTGACTAGTATTCTTCTCAAGTAGTATATTTCTCATTCTTTTCCATTATCATCTAGTTGTACCAAGAGAGCACCCAAGTAGTGGGAGAAATGTATAGAATCAAATGTTAGCCTAGAACAGGTGGGACCAACACTGGTGGATTAGCTGGATACTTCTTGAGTTTTTCAAAGGATTTCTGACATAAGAAATCCCATATGAATTTGACATCTTCTTGTAAGAGGTGAAAGAAATTATGGACTTTACCTTCTAGTTGTGACACAAATCTACAAATGGACCAGATTCTTCCTTGGAGGATTTGGATTTGTTTTAGTGTCATGGGAGGTGGCATCTCTAGGATTGCATTCACTTTCTTTGGGTCCACCTAAATTCCTCTATAGGATACAATGTAGCCTAACAAATTTCCTAACTGTACATTGAAGATGCACTTCTTAGGATTCAATCAAACCTTGTATTCCTCTAACCTGTCAAAGATTGTTGTGAATACAATGATGTGTGATTCCTAGGTCTCCAAATTTCCTAGAATATCATCAACATAGTCTTCCATGATATCATGTAGGAGGTCATGAAATATTGTCATAATAGCATGCTAATAGGTGGCTCCAACATTCTTAAGTCCAAAAGCCATGACTTGTTAACATAAAGTACCCCAAGGTGTGGTGAATTCGTTCTTGTGTTCATCTTTCATTGCAATTCTAATCTGATTGTATCTAGAAAATTTATCCATGAGAGATATATTTTCATTTTATCTTGTCAAATACACTATGATGTCTATGTATGGAAGTGGAAAATCACCCTTCGGACATGCCAGCTTTAAGTCTCTAAAATTTGAACATATGTGGATGCCCCCAATATCCTTATCCACTAGTTCAATATTAGAGACCCATTCAGGATAGTATATGGGTCTGATAAATTTAGCGTTGAGCATCTTTTGTAACTATTCTTTCACTAATAGTGCTATTTGAGAATGCATCTTGTGTAACTTCTATTTGACGGGTTTGATTTTTGGGTCTACCGCAAGATGGTGAATGACTAAGTCAAGGTACAATCCAGGCATATCCTTGTAAGTCCAAGTGAAGCTCTTTTATTTTTTTTGGAGAAACGCAGTCATGTTGGTTTTATCTTTGTCACTCAAGGATGCTTCTATAAATTTGATCTTAAGGTCCTTAGTTGTTCCAAGATTTGTTTCAACTGTATCTTCGATGAGGATAGAATAATTTTATGGTGGCAGGAACATGAACAAAAATTCAAATTCTCCCTCTTCTGGCACCTCAAAAAAAAATTCACTAGAAGACACATCCTTTATTTTTATTTTTCTCCATCCAAAGGTGCCTTAGAAATGTTTTCACCAGGGGATGTTTTATCATCTTTTTTTTTCATCACTTTTACGACTAATAGAATTGACTTGGCTACTAAAGTAGGCTTGATTGTTGTAAAAAATTTCATTCTAGTGGTCTTGGAGATCTCTTAGGCCAAAGAGAGCTAATACTACCTCATCCAAGTCACACATATCCAAAGCTGGTGGTGAGTCCATTTGGTCCCAATCAATGAGTTCAGGGTGTTTGAGTGGGAGGCTAGGGGACGAAAGGTCAACTTTAGTGATGGTAATGACATGGTTAGTATCGATGCAATCCTTTTTGATGTGCTCAAAGGGGACTTCATAGAATTACTCTTGAGGATCTTAATCAGAATTAGAAACCTCATAGGCATTAGTTAAGGGAACCTTATTCTGTAGAGATCCCAATCTTCTACCACGAGGGTAACCAATTTCTTTGATTGGTTCTTTCATACCTTTTTCTTTTTCACCGAGGCCTTTTTCACAATATCCCATACTTTAGATAATGGAAGTGGCCTTCACATATTTTCCTTTAGGTATATCTATAGGTTTGTCTTCTCCATCTTTATAGAGACAGGATAAGATGTTTATTTCCATATGTTCATCACTAATGGATCCCCAATTGTCAAAAGTGGTCTTCTTACATTCTATGATACCTTTATCTTTCTTAGGAAAGAGTTGTGAAGGTCTACCATGGTACTTTTGGAATAGAGGGAGTCGGCCAATGAAAAATGCATTCTCAAACTTGTATTCTCCCATACCTTGATCAGTGAACATAACCTTCTAATCAGAATCAAGGATCTTTTGTTCAGTAATTTTCTCTTTATCTGTATCTGTAGGAGCTTCAAATGTAGAGGCCTCATTTGTTAATGGTTTGTCAGTTTATTTAGTGGAAGGTTTCTCAGTAGATGATTTGATGGTTTTCTCTTTTGCGATAGGTCTGAAAAACTCATTTAGTGGGAAAAAGTAGGTTTTCTTTCCTTCCAATCAATTACAATATTGGAAGGGCTCGAGATCTCTAGGAATAGTGATCTCTCAGCATTGATATAGGAGCTTTAAGAATTGATGGAATGTGGAGGGTACACCTAAAATAACATGTATTTAAGGTCTTTCGAGAAGTATATTGTAGGGAAAATCAAGACCCAAGACTTGGCCTGTAGTCTCAATTAGTGCAAGACCCACCTAAAGGTGGAGTGTGATTAGGTCTTTTGATTCTCTTTCTATGTCATCATAGGCCTTGATTGTTATTCTCTTTTTGATTTATAGAAGTTTTTCAGGGAAACCCAACTATCTTATTATTTTTAAGCTACAAATATTCCAACTAGATCCACCATCTATAAGAACCCTTTTTATTTTATGATGATGGATGAGGGCTGCAATATGCAAGGGTTTGTTATGATGCAGATCAGGACCATGGAAGTCCTTGTCTATGAACAAAAGGTGTTGTTGTGTGGATAGGCTTCTAATCATGTCTTTAAATTGGGATGCATTAATGTTATCAAGGACATGTGACTTAAGAAGGGATTTCCCAAGGATCTCTTTATGAATAGGTGACATGCATAAAATCTCAAGGATAGATATATGTGGGGGAATCTTTCCAAGTTGTGACAAAAGGTCAGAGTGAGAAATTGGTCTAGTTGAAGTGGATGGTGCGGCTTTTTGAGTGGAAACTTGAATAGTGACTCTGGAACTGCAAGTGGTAGCATTACAATCTGCACCCTTAACTTTGTGGGTGCATATATGGTTGTCAGATTCTTCAATGAAACTACATAAGGAATCAAATGCACAAATGTCATTTACTCAATATTTCCACACAATGAAAAAAAAATCAACTTCATGCATTTCTTGCTATCATGACCCTTTATGCAATGATATTCACATACTCATTTTCCTTATACCAAATGGGATAGGTTTATATAACTCTTTAGGTATAGTGTTTGGAAACACCATCATATTTTGGTCAATAGGTCTTCAAAAGATGACATTGAGAGGTTCTGCAAGAGAAGTATATTATCAACATTGACACGTGTCAGAGTTTTTTTTTGTTATTTTTGCTTGGGAGTAAATAGGAATGATTTTGATTTGTCTATTGTTTTGACTGTTGTTGTGATTGGTTGTTTTGATTTTTGTCATGGTTGTTATTATTATAATTATTTTGATTGTATTGGTTAGATGCTTAGACATTTTGGACATGTTTGGCATCATTCACTTCATCATTGACAACTCCCTATTCTTAGTCCAAAACTTAGGTTTGTCATTGTTAGATGAAGGAGTATAATGTTTAATGGTACCATTTTGTAAGAGTCTATATTCAATGTTCTTCCCTTTCTTAACAACAAACTCAAAAGTGTCAGGTGAGGCCATTTTTATTTGGAATGACATTTCAGGTACAAAGTTTCTAGTGAAGATGTCAATAAAGTGTTGTTCAGGTATTTTCCAAGGCATTTTGTTTGCAAGGTGTATCCAGCTTTGTAGGAAATTGGAAAAGGTTGCTCCGTTCATTTTCTTAGTGTTCCACAAGTCACTTAATGACACTTGATGTTCAATGTTATAAGAGTGTTGTGCAACAAACTTCTCTGCGAGATCAAAGAAGGTAGATATAGAACCATGAGGGAGATTCATGAACCACTCAAGGGTGAGGCTTGCAATACTTCTAGTGAAAACCCTCTTTAGATAATTCTCATTATAGGAGACCTCTTGGCATTCAACATATAATTACTTAAGGTGTTGGACCAGACAAGTTTCCCCTTTGTATTTGTCAAATTTAGGAATTTCAAAGTTTGAGGGAAATGGTTGTATATTGATTGACTTGTCAAATTGATAGGGACATATTTCATCAAAAGGGAACTCCTTCCCCCATTTTGCGTTCTATAGGATTATTAATCTCATTGACTTGTTGAGATAATTTGGGAGTGTTATGATGTGTAAGTGTATGCATCAAATATTGTCCTCCACTAAGTTGCAATGATGTCAATGCAAATAGCGTAAGTCTCAATGTAGGAGGAGGATAGTGATATTATTGATATTTATGTTGAGAGGATGTCCTCATGGAAGATGATGGGAATGTGAAAAGAGATGATGAGACAACTTGTGTGAGTGGTGTAGACACCTAAAATTGACCAGGTGTTCTCTAATCAACCAAATCTGCATTTTTCAACAAATTGCTCCTAATCTCATCAAATTACATCAAAATGGATCAAAATAAAATCAAATGGACATTTATCAATAAAATTGGACAAAATCAAGTTAAATCAAATGATTAATTAACCATGACATCAAATAATCAAATAGAAGCCTAAAAGGGACAATTAAAAAAATATAATTGATTTTAATCAATTAATTGTATAGTTTAAATCAAAAATCAAATTGAACATATTCATCCCTACATGGCTAATTTAATTAATTGATTGAATTAAATAATCCTAATATATTTCAACATAAATTTGAGCAACCAATGGGAATTGAGAACACAAAGCACATGGATCACTCCTAAATTTGAA
>MU224425.1:1261331-1288376 GCA_018584345.1 Thuja plicata
CACTCAACCATGGCTTAACTATGATCAATTAAATCCACCCCCTACACTTGGGAAAATCCTATAAATAGAAGCCATTTTGAGAGCATTAAGGATCCTAGAAATTTGAATGCAAAGCATCAAACCTCTTTGTCATTTTCATAGTAATTTGAGCATTTTGAGAGTTTATCATAGCATTTTTTCATCATGAAGATCATTTTGATTCCATTTGAGTCCAATATTATCATAATTTGAGAGAATTGAGCTAGATTTAGGCATTTATCTTCATGAAATTCTTGTTCTAGGACTGTCATTGAAAGAGATTAAGGTTGAGAGATTTTTCAACATGCTTAGAAAGAGAGCCATGAGATGCTTATTGATTTAATTACAATTCTTAGTTTAAATTTCCATTATTTTTCCATAGAATTGTAGTTAAATAAAATAATTTCATGAAGGTGTATTTTATTCACACACAAATGGCACCCACTATGGGGCTTTGAGCCTCAATTCATCGTTTATTTTAAGTTTTGTGTGTTTTTCCTTCAGTTTTGTGATAATTTTGCAGTTTGCAGGAGAAATGAAGCCTACGAGCAATCTAATGATGTCTTCTAGTAGAGAAGTGATGCTTGCAAAATTCTTTCTACTTCTATCTTAAATTCTTCTGCTGCCTATGAGATAAAGTGTGACGCCTGCGAGTGTAAAGAGTCACCTCTTATTCAAGAAATACCACCTATGAGTTATCTATCGATGCTTGAGATCAATATTTTAGCACAATTTAAACTTTCTACAACGCCTGTCAATTTTTTTTAATGCTTGTTCATTTTTAAATGTCGCGTGTTAAGATTTCAATTTTGCTTGCTAAGTTTTAAATACCACGTAGTAATAGCTAAATAACTCTTGTTAGCTGTTATATGACGCCTGCAATTTGTTGCATATAATTGATTTTAAATTGATATATTACATGTTTTAACTCTCTATTTTTTTGTTTTCTGCAGATGAAATAGCACTTGAAAGTGCAGAAGCTAGAATTGAGGGTTATAAGGCCAAACAAAGAGGTAAGGATTCAAACAAAATACTCTAAAAAACTTCATAGTGCAAATATTTTGGAAAGTTTAGAGTTAGAAGAACATTTGTATGAACATTACATAAAAGTTAGTAGTGCATACAAGAAAAATTTTCCTACTCTCAATTGATTTTATTCTTTAGGTTCTTAAGTTTGATTTTGACAAATTTGATCAAAAGAACTTAGTTGCATTTTCAATTTGATTTCAAGTTTTTCTTCACTTTGTTCCTTTGTGTTGAATAACTTGTTGGTGGAGCTAGAGTGGGAACTATCACCACTAGGTGAGTAAGAAAAACATGCATCAAAAACATCAAAAAAGCACCTAACCTTTGCTAGCTACAAAAGAGTTACTTTTCAAAACAAGCTTGCTTTCCCTTAACTTGTGGCATTTCATTTATACCTAGTATAATTAGGAAAAACCCTATTATTTTCTATCTTGAACAAAGCATTAGGCATATGCTCTCAACTTTCTGAAGTTGATCAAAAATCCAAACATGTTGAGTTTAGGATGGTAGAAAGAAAGGGATGAAAAATTAACCACACATTTCAATTTCTAAGAACCTCTTTGTAATGAGGTTGAAAAAGAATGATTGTTTTTGGAGTGTTTGGAAAGAAGAACAACAATAGGGATATGCTCTTCACTTTTAAGTGAAGCAAATTCCCAAACTTGTTGAACTAAGTTCATTTTTTGCTTTCCTATATATGCTAGTTAAATTAGAGCTTTAGAGGGTCTACCTCTCGAGTACATCCTTATGAGGATGGTGAGAGGGAATGACCCAAAGTGGGAAACAATCACTTAAGCCATGATACTATCTGAACCACTATAAACAAATGCACTCGTCCTTAATGGGTTGTAGTTACTAAATTGTGTGCAAGTTTCTTCACTTCGTCGAGTAGTCCTTCGGGATTGCACAAAATCATACTTTTGTGCATGTGGGAAGCCCACAAAGGGGTAAAAGAACTTGACATAGTTTAGAATGGAGGTGTTCATTAAATCCCAAATAAGTAGCAAGCCTACCTTTTAGAGCCAAAATGTTTAAAATCCAAACCTAACTTTAGGTAGATTTCTTGGAATCTATTCTTGTGTTATACTTGTTAAAACGACTGAGAACATACATGTAGTGTTTTTTTAGGGACTTGATACAAACTTGATGTGTGTGTTGCATTTGTATTTACTTTTTCAAGCAAGAATATCATATGGCAGACCTTATCATAACCTTAAAACTTTTAAAATCCAAAAAAAAATTGTGGAAAACAACTTTTATCTGCTAAATTCCGCGTATGACCATTTAAACAATGCCTACAACAAGTTCTGTGATGCCTGGAACTTTCAAGTGATGCCTAGAATCATTAAAAAACTGTGTAAGTCACTGGAAAGTGACACCTAGAAGATTAACAAAAATTCCTACCAATAGGAAAACGTCGCCTACTAACTGCAAAGTGTCGCATAGACAAATTCCAGTTAACACCTATGAAGATTTAAGTCACGCCTACACACAAGGAAGTGACGCCTAGAAACAAAGAAGGGAAAACAATGGATATTTCCCAAGGGCTTGAAAAAATCTTGATTACATTTTTGGATACCCTTTTCAAATTTATCACTTATCAGTACAACAAATAGATCATATTCTTCAAAAAAAAAATTATAATGACGAATCTAATTGAGAAAAAAATCAATCCTATGGTGGAGAATAATTATCAAAATCAAGAGAAAACTCTCCATAGGAATCAATACGATGAAATAAATAAATATGGTATAATGGAGGCATCCCAAGATCCCATATTTATGGAAATAATGCACTTAATTTTGAAGAGGGATAAAGAAGCATATTTATTAAATTTTGCTCAATTAGGAGTTACCTTCCTCATAATGATGATATATCAACCTTAAAGAAGGATGAGGAAAAAGAAAATGATACATTAGCTAAAAATCCATCATTAAGATCAATATGTCCATTTCTTTATGATGATAGGTCATTTGTATCTTCATCTTCTTCACAAGAAGAAGTATTTAAGCACAACAAACCTATCTTGGATCAAGAAAAATTTCATGACCACCCTATTTGTGATCAAGATAATAGAGAGAATGAAGAGAAAGGTACTACTCTCAAGCAAGATATAAATCACAAACCTCTATCTAGCAAGGTTTCTCCCATAGATTTTACTCCTTTCATCCTTCGTCCATCTCACAAAGCTTCACAACTATCCAAAATTCCTCCATCAAAGAGTGAGCCTAATGATGATACTTTCCACGTTGACTATGTATATCCTTAAGGGATACCTCTAAAAGAAACCCAAAATAACTTACATCTTATTTTAAATCATTTCCATGCTTCAAAGATCTTATACCCTAAGCTATCATGTGCTTCAATGCCTATTCAAAAGGATTCTCCATCACTCTTCCAAACATTCCCCGTGTATATCCCAACATCTACCTTTTCCTTAGAAGTGGATCCATGTCAAGAGGATAATCTAAAGAGAAAAGAAAAAAATATCAATAAAGATAAAGATCAAGATTTTATACAATCCCCTCCCATATTTGATGAAGGTCCCATATCCATAGAATCATGTGATGATCCCCTTTCACCCTTTCATTTCTTCCAAGAAGATATACCTCCACCTCAAGAGCTACATACATCTCCACTTCCCAGGCAAGATAAAGATGTCCCTTCCACCATTTTCAATGAACATATTGAAAATCAAGAACAAATAACCCTCTCTACACCATCCAAAGATCCTTGTCAAGATCAAAGCATCCCATCAACTCCTTGTCATGATCCTCCATATTCACCTCAAGTAACCATCATTCCTCCAAATTCATTGCATGATAATAATTCCCTTCAAATCTCAGTTGATCCTATCAAATTTGTTCCTATGAAAGTTCTTCATGAGCCTATTGGTACAAAGATATATTTTAAAGATGAGAACCTCGACAATGTAGCTCACTCCAAAGATATTGATATCCCTTTCACCCCTTATCTCCCTCCATTCAAATTCAACCATACACCTTCACCATCCTCCAAATCCATTTTGGGTTCCTATGGCCCAAAGCTAAAGTCTTCATCACTTCCATCCATATTAGGTCCCTATATTCCTCCATCAGCCATTCCTACCACCCCTAGTTCTTCATTCACTTACCCTACCATGTTTCAAGATCGACAAAGGCACACATACTTGAAGAGTGTCCAAACACCAATCCATATGAACCCTCCATATTATTCTTATTCACTCAAAATTCCCAAGTATTTTGGAAGCAATTTGGATGTGCAACATAAAAATCAGAAATTTAAGAATCCACATGTCTATAAAAATCACCATGTCCCATCTAATCAACATGTGAATACAATGCAAAAACAAATATCCAAAAGGCCTCAAAGGTCCACAAAGAAAAATGAAATATCCAAAAGGCCACAAAGGTTAACGAAGCAAAAAGAAAAATCAAAGAAAATGTGGGTTCCTAAATCCCTCATTGAAGAAATGCATTCAAAAGCATCACAAAAGAAAGAAAGAAAAATCAAAGAATATGTGGATTCCCAAGTCACTTTTGAAATAATTGCACACAAAAGAAAAACCAAAGTTGACATTCAAGCTTCCAAAGGCTTCCATTCCGTCTCCTTCTAAACATTTTCCACTTTCCAAGTTTACTTTGGGTTCCTATATCCAAAAATCCACTATCTTAACTACATCCTCACCTCCTTCATTCATTTTTTCTCCATCATTCCACCACTCTTCAAAGTGTGTGTCAAATTTGATCTTGCCAACATTTCCAGCCACAACATACATTCTTCTTATCCTCACATTCCTTATCCAACACATATTTTCCATCTTTTCATCCCTCTTATCCAATCTATGACATAAAACCTTCACCATCATTTACCCTTATACTCCATATGTGTCCTTTATCATCACCTTATCAATATTTTTGAGCATCCTAGCCATATTCATGGTTTATTATAGAATATCTTTTAGAAGAGCATTGTCCAAAGATCCAGATGTTGGGGAAATTTTGAAAACTACAAAAAAAAATGAAAAAAGAGAAAAGTGCATTGGGGAAAACCCAGTAAATGGGTGCCCTAGTAGAAAAATTAAATAGAAATCAGTGCGTCCTATGGTAAAACCCACTTTGTGGTGCCTTGGACAAGTACCATGATGAAAACCTAGCAAACAGGCATCATGCGTAATTCCTTCCTCTTGCACTCTACACTTTGGGGCAAGTTTAATCCATGATATCCTTCATCTTCCTATCATTTATCTCACTTGCATCCATATTCCCTCTTTTACCTTTATCCTTGGGGACAAGTTTGAACACATCCATGAGCATCAAGTATCTTGACACCGTTATCCTTTCTATCAGCTTATTCACTTGTTGCATCCATGCTACCCTATCATGATCTTGCTTATCCCAAATCTACCTTCATTATTCCTTGACAGTCTTTCCATGATCCCAAATCATCCCCTCATAGCCTCCATCATCCCTTTATCTTGATCATGCTATCTTATCCACATCTTACCCAAATTTATCCATTGGTCTTGATTGAAAATGAAGGACATAAAGTGAAAAATTTGTTATCAAATTCTTCTTGACATGTCCACTCTTTTGAGTCAATTTCTCTTACGACCTCAGGTAATTATCCTATATGCTATCTATAAATGCATCATTGGCTTCCATTTATTATCCAAAAACATGTTTCGCATTGCTATATCCTTTTTCCTTAGCTTGGGTAGTCTTGAGGAGATGGTCCTATGGGTCACATTCACATTCTTCATCCATCAATGACCTTTCCATTTCTAATCCATCAGCTTGCAAATCCATCCATCATGTCCTATACCTTGCTAGACATTTGGGGAAAACCAATGTGATCTTGTTTGAGAGCTGGTAATTTTCTACAAAATCAAAAAATCAAAAAATCAAAAAACTCTAAAAAATAAAAAAAAATCTTGCATAAAGTCGCTCAGCTGCATGGTCAATTTTAGGTTTCATTTGCCCAAGATTCATCTCATTTTTCACTTGGGGACAAAAGCATTGGTTTTAATACCAAACAGATTCAATAAGTGCTACTTTTGGTCACATATTAGAACAGGTTTTTAGAACTTCAGAGGAGAGATATTTTGGAACCTTTGATGGATATCATTGTTCAACCTAAATAGTTTGATTGCATAACTTGATCCTTGACCTTCATTGACTTATTTTATCAGGATTAAAACTTGACAATACCCTAAATGATCAGAAAGTTTGGAATTCTTATTGAAAATCTTGATACATTACAAAACTTGAAATTTTTGATAATTTTCATTGACATTTTCAAGTCATGTTCTTTTTAGTTAATCGATGATGTTTCGACTAGATTGGCGATGATGAAGACATGATGTTTTTATTGACTTTTGTGTGACTATTTTGAGGAAGATCCACCAACTTGTGTGAATTTGTCTAACGATGTGGTCATCAAAGAACCATCGAGGACATTCATATAGGAAGGAGGGTTAACCTTTGTTTGTTTACACAAAAGGATACCTTGGCTATTTATATCTTCCATATCTTAATGCCAAAATCCACTTGCAACATTGAATCCATTGAAACTAGTATTCATACTCCCATAGTTGGTCATTCAACTAGTGAGGGTTGTACTAGTTTCCTAAAGAGGTTACCAAATGAGATGAAAGTCATATTCATATTCTTATGGTCGCAGTGGCACTAGGAAGGATTGTATCGACTCCTAGTTCCACAACACTCAATGATGAAAATACATCTCTTTTTCATTTCTTTCGCAAAAAAATCAATGACAGTTAGTTGCATTGCATTGCATTTTCGTGTTAGATTAATTGCATTATTTAGAGGATTTTTCCAAGTTCCAAGGGGGTTAATCATTTTGGAGTTAAATCAATTCAATGGTTTCAAATCAACAATGTGATATTATCTTTTGCATTCATCCATTCATTACTCATTAATCATCATCTTTATACATCACAAGAAAAGCAAAGAAAGGAAGCATTAATTCATTATGCATTTCCATCCTTAAGATTGCATTTCATCAATAAAGTTCCATACATCAAAATCCAAAAATATAGTTGCATTCATTTTACCATTGCATTGCATAAAATATAGCATCATGATAAGATTAAAAAAAAAGTAGTTGCATAAATCATTTGCATCCATTTTATCTATGTCATAATATAAGACATTGCATCCATAGCATAACCTAAAAAGTAAATGCATCATAGAAATCATGTAGATCTACATATAAAGAAATCTCACATCAACATCATAACAACATCAATGGGGAATCAAAGAGTCAACATAAATAAATGTCCATCATCAAAGAGTCCAACAAATCTGTATATCAAGATACATCGAAAAAATGATCCATAATCAAAGTCCTGATAAATGCTACATAAAGGATATCATTAATATACATATTCTCACCTAGGGGAAACCTCACCATATGATCAACTAGGGGAAACCTAATTCTCTTCATTACTTGTACCTACATCTACACCTGAATCATATCAAATGACCCTATCTATTAGCCTCCCACCATTAATCTTCCCGTCAAATCCAATCCAATCAAATATCAATCAGTCGAATCATACAATTGATCATCTAACTTCAATCAGTTATCCTATCATCCATTTTCTCATCTTGAGCGCATCAAATTTCCTAACTCTAGATCATGTGGAAGGAAAATCAATCCATTTGTTCGTCTCTCTAGATCTTGAGAGCGAATTATCAGTTTATCCAATCAATCCATAAGAATACTTATCCTATCATATTGACATCAATACAACATCAACAAAGAGATTCTAACTGACATCAAGTGATATCCAAACATCATCGCCTTAACTCAAACATCAACAACATTTTCTCAATCATCAAATTCTCTCATAACTGGGGCATTTTCAAATTGATTTTATCAGGAAATGAATCTTAATTTCCCAAACTCAACCAAATCATCCAAATCATTTAGATTTGTTTCTTGAGGGGGCATCATATATTAATTATATCGGCATCAAGGATACATATCAAGTTTTCTTTTCAAATCATGATTTGCATCAAAACATCAATCTAAATCTGGGGCATTAAAATTTCAAACTTTTATCAATGGGACATTCTACATTAATTCAGCATTAGTTTCACATCAGGTTCTGCATCTATCAAATCAGGGATTTTGCATCAGTTTCTCATCAGGTTTTGCATCAAAGTTTCATATCAGGTTATCAATCTTTGCATCAGTTTTTGCATCAATCAATTAGCATCAAATTAGTGATCAGAACATTGAGTTTTCTTTGAATCAATTCACTTCGCACATCAATTCAAAGAGGGGCATTTGTAGACACCTAAAATTGACCAGGTATTCTCTAATCAACCAAATCTGCATTTGTAACCACCTGGATTTGGTCTGCTCTGACCATAGACCCTATTTTTCCTAAGTGTGATCATACCCCTAATTATGTCCAGACAACTCTTTGATCGGCTGGCATAATTCATTCAAATCAGATTTAATCTCCTAATTGATTCAATCACTAAATTTTATTAATCACCTTAGCCAATAAAAACCAATCAATTAAATCAAGTCATTTTATATCAAATCATGGCTAAGGTAATTAATTTAAAATGAATTAAATAAATCCCTATTATATTCTAAATCACTTGCAAATCCTATCTTCTATCCTAAATTAATCTAATTAATTGGCTATAGTCCTAATTAATTATCTAAAGCAATAAAAAGCTTAAATAATTAATATTCCTATTTTTGAATGAATATATTTAATATAATTCATTTCATTAATATTCCCCTAAACCCTAGCCTAACCTATCTCAACCACCTTAACCCTAGGTTCAAACCCATCCCAACCTATTCCCCCCATGCTAAATATAATCCTAATCTTAATCCTATCCTAACCCACTTCCTAATGATGCCACATTCCTAAATTTGTGATTAGGAACTCAACCCACTTGATAAAGTCAATTTTCTCAAGCTTGACTCTCTCTAAGTCCACCTTCTCAAGCTTGCTTCTTACACCCTCACCATGCTTCTTAAATGCTCCCATTAATGCATTATTAATAGAGATTCCTCAAGCCCATGCCTCATCAATGCCTTTGGAATTAATGCCTCTTACACCTCATTAATGGGTTTTACACCTCCATTAATGACCCTTGTCCCCCTCTCTCTCCTCATTTTCTTCTATAAATAGAATGAGTTTTTGAGCTCAAATGGCCCTTAATTTTAGATTGAAAAGTATTGTTATGTTGTTAGGATTTACATAGATTCATGTTACATTTTAGTTTTCATGTTTATGCATTGTTATAATCTTTATTTTTAGAGCTAGAATGCATGTTTATTGGATATATTTCTTAGTTTTAATTAAATCTTTCATGCTAGGTTGTATATGTCACTGAAAAAGGCATAATCTGAGGGCTATTATGTTATTTTTCACACTCCTCCTAGTTAGAAAGCAATAGATCAATTTTAGTGGATTTACATGCTTTACTAATCCTATTTTCACTAACGCAATGATCTATTGAAGTGTTGTGTCATAGGTAACAGGTGCACTATTTCACACACACAACATTTTTCATCAAATTGCTCCTAATTTCATCAAATTGCATCAAAATGGATCAAAATCAAATCAAATGGACATTTATCAATCAAATTAGACAAAATCAAAATAAATCAAAGGATTAATTACCCATGAAATCAAATAATCAAATAATCAAATAGAAGCCTAAAAGGGACAATCAAAATTATATTTTTGATTTTAATCAATTAATTGTATAGTTTAAATCAAAAATCAAATTGAACATATTCATCCCTACATGGCTAATTTAATTAATTGATTGAATGAAATAATCCTAATATCTTTCAACATAAATTTGAGCAACCAATGGGAATTGAGAACATGAAGCACATGGATCACTCCTAAATTTGAATCTCAATCACTCATTTTGAACTTTCAATCTCAATCACTCAAATTTGTCTCTTTGTCTCAACCTTTGAGATAATCATTTAAATTGTCCCCTCATTTACAACCATTTGAAAGCCTCTCACACAACCATGGCTTAATTATGATAAATTAACTCCACCCCCTACACTTGACAAAATCCTATAAATAGAAGCCATGTTGAGAGCATTAAGGATCCTAGAAATTTGAATGCAAAGCATCAAACCTCTTGTCATTTTCATAGAAATTTGATCATTTTGAGAGTTTATCATAGCATTTTTGCATCATGAAGATCATTTTGATTGCATTTGAGTCTAATATTATCATAATTTGAGAGAATTGAGCTAGATTTAGACATTTATATTCATCAAATTCTCATTCTAGGACTGTCATTGAAAGAGATTAAGGCTGAGAGTTTTTTCAACATGCCTAGATAGAGAGCCATGAGATGCTTATTGATTTAATTACAATTCTTAGTTTAAATTTCCATTATTTTTCCATAGAATTATAGTTAAATAAACTAATTTCATAAAGGTGTATTTTATTCACACACAAGTGGAATGGATGTTTGACCACTATTCAAAATATTTACATCCATACCAGTGGATGTGTTTGTCACAGTGTGTGTTGGCATGGGAGGTCAAGTTGGGTATCACACTAAGAATTTGTTAAAGGGATTCTGGTGTTACTTGAAAAGCTTGTGCACCTTCTTGTGTTACCACAAACATAGAATGTCCACTTGAGGTGGACTTACCCTTGTCTTGGGATGATGTGTCTTTGGTTGAAGTATCAGTATGGATAATACCCCTTGTGAAATTGTTTCAAAGAAAGGATTCATCAAAATCTGTGGGCATTGTGAAGACACCCTGAATAAGGTTCATGAAGATTTTAAATATTTTTTCATAACAACTCAAATTGGCAAAGCTAGTTCAGTGTTGTTTCTTTCAAAGAACGTAAATTTAAATCGCACAACTTTTTAGAGCCGTAAAATTTGGCAAAGTTTTTGAGCTTTTCCTTCAAGGTTGGTATCAAAATTCTTTATCTTGCAAAGGAGGGTTTTTCTTGTGTTGAGTGGTGGAAGTTTGCAGTCAAGATGGAAGTAAAATGCATCAGGCCCCATGAGGTCGCAAGTAGTCTTATAAGGATTTGAGCTTTCCTTGTGATTTTATGAGATTGTCACATGTGTACCATGGATATTCAAAGGAGGATAGGCCTTGTCGATACTTCCATTTTATTTTATTCATTGGATAAAAGTATGTGTCAAATAACTTAACTGAAATAAAAATGATGCATAAGTTGTTTGAGGAAGATTTTATGTGGGCCCAGAAATGAAGTATCAAATAATATATGATTTCGAATAAGAGCATGTTTGAAACTTCCGATGGAAGGAGATGTTCAAAAAGAGAAGTTAACAACTGGGGACCATTGGTCGGAGCATCAGATAAGATATGGCTTCAAGTAAGCACAAAGGGTAGATGGATGATGGCTAAATTTTTTTGAAGTGTGGTGGGTCCACCTCACTTAATGTGTCTAGTAAAATACAATTTTGGATAACCCAGCTAAGGATGAAATGAAGTATAAGTTGTTTGAAGCAGCATCACAATGGTTTAAAAAAAGTTGCATTATTTTGTCGTGATGATGTGATATGCTGCCACGTGTCTCAGATGTTATGATCGATGGTTGGCGTGAGGTCACAAGTTTCATTTTCCTTAAATTTTCTTGGTTTTGATCTCGCAAAGATGTTAGAAATGACCATTGGTGCAATTTTGTAGGTTATGATGCAGTTTCTTTTGGAAGGTTGTGAACTTATGAAATGATTGTTATGGCTTGGCGCAAGGTTGCAAGGTATAGTAAAATTCACATTTTCATATTGCAAGGCCACGAGATCCTACCATGAGTCTGGAGCCAACAAGTGGTTTAAAGGTGGCAAATAAGTGGCAATAAATGATTTTCTAGATTTATTAAGTAAATTGATTATCTTGCCATGAGCACCAGGTTGTTGGAAAAATAAAGAAGATGAAATCAAATGCAGATCAATTTTTTAAAAGAGGAGAAAGATCAAATATTGTCAAGCTGGTGGACAAAGAATGGTATGCAAGAAAGAGCTTTAAATATTTTATCCATATAAAATATTGAGTTCTCGTTTGTTGCGGATATGTTGCGGCTCTATTCAAATTTTTGTCAGCTCTCTTTAATTAGTTAACTGGTGGAGCTCTTCCCAAGATTATGGTTGTTGAGAAGTTGTTTTTTCCCTAAGTGATCCATAGCTTGTTGCAATCCTTGTTTTGTAAAAAGATTTTCAAGATCACTTAGGAAGAAGTTCTTTCCTTATGTGGTTTTTTGCATTTAGTGACTGTTGAAGTCCTTTTGCAGTTTTCTGCATATGTTTTGTAACTCACTTTGGATATAAAATACGGATTACACCTTTCCATTTTGTGGCTCAATATTTGCCATCTTATTCTTGCACATTTTGTGTGTGTTTTCTGTTTGATCAATCTACTTGTGGAATGCTTTATTTTCCTTGGATTTTTGTCTTCGATTTTATAACCTTGTCTGTAATTATTAAGTTTTATGAAAGTCATTAAGCATGCCATGAAAGTGTAATTGGTTCATCAATTGTGAAGTTGTCTTCCTTTTGTAGGCCAGACACACTTAGGTCTCTTAGTGAAATATTGATTTAGGGATCATATTGTAATAAGTTTTGCAAGTTAAGTATCTATCCCAACAAACTAGTGTGAGCCACTATGTGGTTTCGTATCCTAATATCAATCTTGGTGCATCACCTTAGTAGTTTCAGCTCAAAGTTTAAGTTCATGTAAAATTTTTCCACCTTTTCCCATAAGAGAGTATTTTTAGTATATCATGTAGGTGAAGCATCATATAGGAACCGTCCTAGGACCCGGAGATTCACTCCAACTTTTGAGTAACCCACTACTCAGGAGTGTTTCGATGTTCCTATAGAAAGCTAAGTTCAGAGACTTTGTAAGGGTGCATTTTTGGACAACACAACCATATCAAGATTGTATGGATCCTTAATATAGTTATCCACTTGAGTAGATCTATATGGTTGATCAAAAAATTCACTTTCTTTAGGTTCATTAGTGATGTCTATGACTTGCATCTTAGTACTTTGGAAGAACCTATGTGCAAATGGGTTTTCCTCATCATCATAGGAGTTTGAAGTGTGCCTCATGTTTTTAGATTATGGTCAAGTTAATACAACCATACAATGGTGACCTTGGGAAGGATAGAAGATGAGATATGAAGTCTAGGAATGTATTGGATGAAAGATTTGATGATGAATAAAGAATGGACTTAGGACTAGGAACAAATGTTTAGGACTTTTTTTATTATTAGGGTAGATCCTCAAAGATGTTTAGATTTTTTATGATGGATTGTGAGGGAAGGGCCTCAATTTGAATTGATTTTGATGATAAATATTTTGGATAACCTTAGTGAAACAAGATCCTATTTAAGATCAATGATTTAAATATTGGATGATATCTTTCTTCTACTTGGAGATAGACTAATGATCTCAAGAAAAATAGGATGTAGGTTAATTAAATCAATCACTTAAGATGGATAATGTTCTCAAGTAATGTAATTCAACTAGGGTTGTTGCTAAGGATGAGGATCTTAATAACACTTTGATAAATCTTCAACTTAAGGATTTTGATGAAATCTTGATGAAGATGTGAAGGATTTGGTTTGATTGATTGGGTTTTTCTTGACTCTAATTTAGATGTGGGTTAATCAAGAAAATAATATTTAAGTCCAAATGAATGATGGTTCTCCTAATTAAAAGTTATGAAGGATTTAGGGATTGTGGAAGATTAGAAGGATGAAGGATTGATGGAATTATGAAGGTCTAATTATGCTCATCATAGGTTTCTCTTGCGGGTGCAATGAAGTCATGATTTACTTGAAACTTGATGAGGAAGTTGACAACTTGGTTGTTAAATTACATCATGTCATATATTTCAAGCTCTTTGGAAAAATATTGGGTTTCTTTCATAACACATTTCTTTTTCCTAATGGTTCTATCAATTATCTTATTCTCTTTGTAGGCAAGGGGTAATTGGACTTTGACCTTCTTATATTTCCCTAAATCTAACATGCATCATGGAAAATTGCAATTCTGGACTATAAGGGGCCAATTTTGACAAAGTGAATTGATAGTTGTTTACGGGGATCAAAATCACAAATTTTTGCAAGGTCTATAAGCTCATTTATTTTAGGCGGAGACATTAGTTGCAGTCAAAGATGTTGATCTGCAGAGACAGTGAGCTATAGGAAGAGATGCCACTATATGAAATTTAACCAATCAACAAAGTATTTCTAACTAAATTCCAGAGAAACAAAGATGTGAATCTACTCAACACAGATGTTGATCTACGCAAACCTTGATCTGCATAGACATTGATCTAGAGAAAAGAAAAAATTTCAATTTTTTAGGGTTTTGACCAAGTTTTACTAATTGTTTGGACTGATTTTTTGGGTTTTTTTTGTGGCAAGAACAAGCATAGTAGGCATAAACTTGAAAAATCATGAATTGTTTATCTTTGAAAATATTTTGTCAAAAATCATTTACACGGGAATAAACATCGAACAAGCACTTTCTACCTAAGGAACGGATACAACTTAAAACATTTTAATCCCATAGGAGAAAGCTATAATCTTGATATATCAGAACCTTGTGCATTGTGTCCATCTCAATCAAAGAGGTAAGTCAATGCGAAGATGAACCAAAAAATATGCACTTAGTAGGGTCTTCAAGGAGTGGGTTAATAGGACATCCCCTTTCAGGGGCTTTCCCAAATTACGTCGATGAAATAAAAAAGCCTTCACACCTCACAAATATGGTTGTATGCATGGTGAGTAACTTCAGAGGATGACACAATCCTCTTTCATTACAAGTGTTAAACCAAGGATAAAAGGGTGGGATTCTAAATTAATAGTTCATAGTTAGGTCTGTGGCATCCCCTCAAATGGTTTATATGTGCATGGGACACTTAAGTCTCTAGTTGACCATGTTGGCTACTTAGGCACTATTCTCCTAATCTAGACTACAATCAACATGCCTTACCCAAGATTGGTGAGATAAGATGAGATTTTTCTCAGCATCTTGTTTATATATCGGCTAGGTTATTTATTAGTTTGAGGTTGTCCTTTGAAGGGGAGTGATCCCTCCAAATAGGCCTCTCTAGAGGAAAAAATAAAAGCGGCTTTCTCTACACCCAAGATCCATGAAGGTGAGGGGAGAGGATACAATGACTTCTATATTTGCATTACATAAATTAATGGGTTCTAAAGTCTAAACATTGAGTAAAGATCTTAAAGGGAGTACCTCCACTGACAAGATCTTTCAAGAATACAAGACAGTTGTGTTCAATTCCAAAATGAATCTACTTAAGCGACTATGTGAAACTAACTAACATAAGGAAATCACATAAAGCTAAAAATCATTCATTCAAATCATAAACAAACTACAAGGAAAATATAGAAATTCATGCAAGTGTTAGTAGTTTGTTTTTAGCGTCTTCGATAATTGGATAAGAGTGGCACTACTAGTTATTCATTTGGAAAATTAAGTTAAAATTTTGAGAAACTATAATAGGGCGAAGACACCAAAAGATAGACAAAGATTTTGATCAACACAGATATTGATAGATGCAAACGCTAATTCTAGAGTCCATAGTGAGTAATAAATGTAGAAAATCTAAATGTTAACAAGTGTCAAATTTACCTATACTTACGCTACAGAGACGTCAATGTAGAGGGCACAGACATGGATCCACGCAGACATCAATCTATGGAGATGATGGTTTATACTTGTGGTTAGAATATTAAATTTTTTGCTAGCGTTTAGTTTCGTAAAATGATATGTCTGACAAAAAAATGAGAGCTAGGTATTTTAAAAACCAAAAAAGCATTAAAAACTAGTTATCCTGCAAAACCGAGTGTGAAACAAAGATTGGCAGAGATGTTGGTCTATAGGTAGAGAGGCTGATTTATAGAGATAGTGGTATGGCATATGGAAGTCCATAGGGGGAGACATCATTGCATAAAATAGAGACATCGATGCAAGAACTGGTCAGTAGGTGCACGAAAATTTAAAAAATTGTTAAATTTTTAGGGACGTAGGTCCCATTGGGCAATCTAAAATGTGTATGTGTTTTTTCAAATGAACTATAACTGATTGAATGTTTGAACATGATAAGTTGATGATCACCGAGATGAAAAATTGAATGCAAGACATTAAATCAGTTAATGTATTGCATTTTCACTGATGTCAATTTGATATAGTTTGATTGTTCATATACATATTGGTCATAAACATTATATCTTACCGAGCAGTATATATTTGTTAAAGTTATTTACGGCATACATCTTGATGGACTGAAATATAACTAGAGGATATTATATTTGAGATATAAGTTTTGGTTGGAATTTTTGGAATTATCTTAAGGCCATTAATTCACCCCCCCTCCCCCCCCTCTCATTTATTCTAACAATTGGTATCAAATATTTGGTGCTTGGAAGAAGACTTTAAAGAATCAAGATAAAGATCAAAACATGAGTAAAAGGGATGTGCCTAAGTTGAATAAGGACAACTTTACATCATGGAAAAGAAGGATAAGACTTCGTCTATCAGGTATTGGAAATGATGTTACACAACACTTGGATATTGAATATGTTGAACCTACTAGACCTCTAACTTTTGATTAATTGAGAGAGAAACATGAACACAATTCTATGATGATAGAACTTGCTTCTTCACTATCCAATGCTAAATTTGAAGATGTGAAATCATGCACCTCTGTAAAGAAAATGTGGGACAAACTCAAGCTAGTACATGGAGGAGACACCAATGTGCTGAGAGCTAAAGCTGAAAGCCTCAGAGGAAATTTTGATGACCTAAGAATGAAAGAAGGAGAGAACATCACTCAGTATAGTAGAAGAATCAAAGAAGTTGTTAATGCTATCCGTGGAGTAGGAGGAGTACTTGAGGAAGAAAAAATTGTAAGTAAAATTTTGAGAACCTTATTGCCTGTTTATGCAATTAGAGTATTTTCAATTCAAGAAATGAGAGAAGCAGCAAATAATAATGTTACTTTTGATAGTTTGATTGGTTGACTTATTTCATTTGAGATGAACAACTATGAAAACAATGTCTTACCAGCTATTGAGTCTGCATTCAAATATTCTCCAAAAATAAGCAAATATAGTCACCAACATACTATGAGAAATGATAGTGACAGTGATAGTGATGAACAATAACTTGATGAAATGGAAGAACTAATGGCTAGGATACTACATAGATTTAAAGGAATATATAAAGGTAAATTACCTGCATTGGTCTATTTTAATTGCAAAGAAATTGGACATTTTGTTGCTAGATGCCATAATAAGAGAAAGGATGGAAGAAACAATGATAGATCTTATGAAAAGAAGTATGACAGAAGTGATGACCGAGACTACAGAAGAAACCAACACTCTGACAGAAGAGATAATCGAGATTACAAGGACAAAGGAAAGAAGGCTTGTTACCTGGTTGAGAACAAAGCTGAAAACTCTGACACTGATTCTGATGAAGATGTTGAGGTAGTATTTGTTGCTATAAAGGATGATTCAGACGAAGAAGAAAGGTATGTTGAAACTGCACTCATATCTAAAGTTAGAAAAAATGATGTCTATATTATTGATAGTAGTTGTACCCATCACATGACTGGTGATAAAGAAAAGTTTGAAACTTTTGAATATTATAATGGTGGATAAGTTAGGATGGGTAATGACTCACCTTGCTCAATTGAAAGAAAATGTATCATCATGTTGAATAATCTGATCAGATGTAAAAATGCATATTGGGTAAAACGACTTAACTATAATCTATTGAGTGTTTCACAGCTGAACAACACAGGACACCGAGTTGCATTTGAGAAAAAAAGGCAATGATCTATAATGAAAAAGGAAAGTTGATCGGTACTGGTGAACAAACAAAAGGTAATCTATTCTATCTTGATGATATTGAGACCACTTGTTTATTAGCTATAAATGAATATGTTTGGTTGCATCATAAAATTTTATGTCATGTGAACCTTGACAACATGGTTAAGATAAGTAAGAAAAGAAATGTAAGAGGCTTACCAAGTATTTCAAAGCCCAACCATGTTATGTGCAAGAATTGTCAAATAGGAAAAATAAAAAATTCTATTTTCAAGAGAAAAATCTACACATCTATTGCTATTCTAGAGTTAGTCCATACTGACTTATGTGGACCAATGAGAACAAAGATCTATTATGGTGATAGATACTTCATTCTATTTGTTGATGACTATTCTAGGATGATGAATGTAATGTTCTTACAAGACAAATCTGAAGCATTTAAGATGTTTAAATGGTATAAAGCTAAAGTTGAAAAACAAAGTGGAAAAGAACTAAAATGTTTAAGATCAGATAGAGGAGGAGAATTTATTTCTGATGAATTCACTAACTTTTGTAATCAGCGTGGAATTACAAGACAATTTTCTCCACAGCAGAATGGGATTGATGAAAGGAGGAATAGATCAATTGTTGATTGTGCCAAAAGAATGATAATTGAGAAAGGCATCACACAAACATTCTGGAGAAAGCTGTAAGTACTGCTATCTATACACTAAACTAAGTTCAATTGAAGAAAGAAACAAATAAGACACCTTATGAGCTATGGTATGGATACACACCAAATGTGAGTTACTTTAGAATTTTTGGAAGTCAATGTTATATACTGAAAGATGATAGAAATGGAAAACTTGACTCTAAAGGTGATGAAGGAATATTTCTAGGATATTCTACTAAAAGAAAAGCTTATAAATGTCTGGGAAAATCTTCTAACAAAATCATTGAAAGTGCAAATGTTAAAGTGGATGAATTTTCTGAGAAAAATGATGAGGAAAGAAGAAAGGAACCAGAAGATTACAACAAATTTGTCTACATTGAATAATCTTACACCTTTCCTGAGCGACAAAACAATGCAATCGAGCATTAGGTTGCACACACTGAGAATCAAGAAAATGCTCACAATGCTAAACTGAGTGATAATGAAGATCAAGATGATAATCAGAATAAAGACAGAGATTTGAACTTGTACTTGCTAAAAATGTCAGAAGAAACCATCCACAGGACCAAATCATTGGAGACAAAAGGGTTGGAATGAGAAAAAGTAGTAAGTCTCTTAACACTATATGTTTGATTTATGATTTTGAGCCGAAATCAATTAATACAACACTTGAGAATAAAGAATGGGTTAGTGCAATGAATGAAGAGATTGAATAGATTGAGAAGAATAAAATATGGACATTTGTACCTAGACCAGGTGACAAAAATGTCATTGGTAGAAAATGGATTTTCAGAAACAAACTGAATGAGAATGGAGAAATCACAAGGAAAAAAGAAAGACTAGTATGCAAAGGGTATGCACAAGAACAAGGTATTGACTATGGAGAAACCTTTGCACCCATTGCTAGACTAGGAGTAATAATTATACATGCTTATGCTGCTTTTAAAGGATTCAAAGTATATATAATGGATGTTAAATTTGCATTTCTAAATGGAATGCTAGAAGAGGAGGTATACATTGAACAACCTGAAGGGTTTGTTGATCCTAACAAGAGGAACATGGTTTGTAGACTATACAAAGCCTTGCATGGATTAAAAAAATCACTGAGAGAATGGTATGAAATACTTCACTCTTATCTCATTAGTATTGGATTTGTTAGAACAAGTGACAACAGTAATCTATATTTGAAAGGAGATACTAATGATAAAGTTTTGATTGCTGATATATTTGTTGATGATATCATATTTGGAGGTAATGATATGTTATGAAAATCATTTGTTGATGAAATGAGAAAAGAATTTGAAATGTCAATGTTTGGAGAGATCAAATTTTTTCTTGGTCTACAGATTCTACAATAGGATGAAGGCATTTACATCACACAATCCAAATACATCAAAGAAGTTCTGAAGATATTCAAGATAGAGAACTCAAAACCAGTTGGAATACCTATGGTAACTAGATGCAAATTGATAAAGGAAGACAAGAAAACTGAGGTAAATCAAACCTTATATAGATCTATGATTGGAAAACTAATGTATGTTGTACACACTAGACTAGATATAACACATGCAGTTGGTATAGTTGCAACATTTTCTGCTAATCTAAGGAATCACACATGACTTCTATCAAAAGAACTTTTAGATATCTGAAGAATACTGAAGACTATGGTTTGTGGTACAATAAAGAAGGAAAATTTGATCTATAAGTTTATACTAATGTTGATTGGGCTGGAAATTTAGATGATAGAAAGAGCACAACAAGAGGAGCATTCTTTATGGGTGAGAGACTTGTCACATGGATAAGTAAAAGGCAAGGATGCATATCTCAATCAACTGTAGAAGAAAAATATGTAGTTATTGCTGCAAATTGCTTTAACATTACATGGATCAAGCAATTGTTGAAAGGTATGAATGAAGAAATTCTTGACCCATTAGTTATCTATTGTGATAATACTAGTGCTATAAATATTTCAAAGAATCCGGTGATGCATGCTAATAAAAAACACATAGCTATTAAATATCATTACTTGAGGGAACAAGTACAAGATAAATAGGTGATACTAGAATATGTACAATTAAAATAACAACTAGCAGACATGTTCACAAAACCGTTGCCAAAAGATAATTTTGAGTACCTAAGGAATAGACTAGGGGTTTGACCCTTGTCTACTGGTCACTAAGATGACTTGGAGGCTGCATCGGCCTATACATTATCAGAATTAAATCAAACATGTTGATGCAAGATGAAATATGGACTACAATGATATATCAGTACACTAAAGGTACTTATCTACACTGAACACCAGAGATATTGTTGGCTACTACAAAGCTGCAAAAATATTTTTGGCATTGTTGTCAAAGGGAGAGGAAGAAACAATGAAATAAACATTAGGGAGAAGAGCTTCTACAATCCAAAGGGAAAGAGATACTCAATGAAATAAACATCCATCAAAGGGAGAGAATTGGAGAGAGTTAACATTGATGCATATCTATCCAGAAAAGGGAGAAAATATTCTACAAGAAAGGGAGAGACATAATCAGAAAATAGAATTGCTACACCTATCTATTGAAGGGAATGAAGAAAGTGAAAGCACACAACAAGAATCAAATCTGAGCTAGAAGATCTTACCAAGCTTTAGATATTTGAATTGGTTATAGAACAAAAATTTTGGTATGCTATGAGATATATCATATTGTGTTGTCATCAATGCCAAAGGGAGAGATTGATGAACTATAACTAGTTGAATGTTTGAAGATGATAAGTTGATGATCACCAAGATGCAAAAGTGAATGCAAGACATTAAATATTGAAATTTATTTTTAAAAAAGGATTTTGTGGAGGGAATGTATTAAATTAGATTGAATACATCGGAGGTGGATATTTAAATTAAATTTAAATACCTTAGGTAATTAACCTGATTTAATTAAATAAATTTAATTAAATAGGTAGAAGTACATGACAAATACAATTAATTAATTACAATTAACTATAGTGTCAAGGGGAACATTAATTAAATTATTATAGAGTGCTAAGGATGTTTTTAGATATCTACAACTTCTTGACGTCAAAAATTAATTTATTTCATGATTCATGACTTGTGTCAATCCTCAATTCCCCAACCTCATTTATCACTACTGATATTGATTTCACATTTCGATCATCATTTTTGTATCATCTCTCCCCAGAAAGGCTATTAGAATAACTAGGAGGGGGGGTGAATCAGTGGCCTCAAAAATATTCCAATAAATCAACCCAAAAACTTAGTACCACAATATTAAGCCTCTAGTTATCTTTAGTCCTAGAAGATGTATTCCTTCAAATAATTATAATAAATAACTACTGCTCGGAGTTCACTTTTAAACCTTATTCTTATTGTTTACAGAATAGAAGTCTTTTATTTAATGAAAAATAGTAAATTGCTTAGTGTATACCGATCAATCCAGATTAGTTATGTGTAATGCAAAACACTAAAGTAATGACTCATAAACACAATGACACATGGATTTTAACGTGGAAAACCTATTAAGGGACAAACAACTTGGGACCGGTAACCCAAAATTTTCACTCTTCTGAAGTGATCTTGGTGAAGATCCAACCCTGTTAAAGGTTACAAACACACTGTTAGGTGTGACCTTGTTAGAGGATTTAAATAGAATAGTTTGTCACTTAATATCGGGCATCTCTATGCTACCTTCTATTACCAAACCCAGTGTAGTTTGTCAAATGGTATCTGGCATCTCATGTTATCTTCATGATCAAAATTTTTGATACTCCTTGGGATGTATCTCAATATAGAAAGGATATTTAAATCCTGCTCAGTTAAGAGACTTTCTGAATCAATGGTTAAACTGAGACATTAAATGAACTGTTCACATATACAACTTAGATTTGTAGATTTTCAGATCTATTATAATCTCATTATACCTTTCTGATCATTATATATTTTTAATACCTTTTCTCCACTTCTTTTTTCTCGGTGATGTTGTGCTCTATTGCTCAGTGTCAGCATAAATCTTGAGCTCTTTCCTCAAATTGATTGATCAGGACTGTATGAAGTTGTTCTTCATCAGTTTGTCTTCAGCATCTTCTTTCTTTATTCACTCCCCTAATTCATAATGAATTAGATTATCTCTTTATAGACATGATATCACCATTTATAGGTTCTTGAATTCCTTGTTCTTAGCGTGATCCACAATCTTAGCCAATCTTGATTTAAAGCTTTACTCCTATTTTATCTCATAGAAATCTCTCTGACAACTGGACAAAACAACTTCAAATATTTTACTTATCTCTATCTTTAACTTGTTGATGAAAACAATGTTAACAACCAGTTAAGTATATCTTTAGCTTTGTCAACTAAGTATTTTTTCATTTCTGAACTTCAGTTCCTTTCGGTGTTTTAACTCTTTGATAGCTTTGGTCAACACTTCAGTTCTCCTTGGACTTTTCCATCAGTGTTGTCTATTCGTCAAGTAACACCATAATTCTGGCCGTCGGTAATGCTTGTGATTCTGCTTGTCAGATTCCTTTCTCGGGCATCACTGTGACTTTTCTCTCAGTTTTCTCTGTCCGTTGAGTTCCACTAACCATCAGTGTTTGTAGTCACTTAGTGAATGTTGGTCTTTTATGCATTATTGAAAGCATAATCTTTATCTCTCTAATTCTCTAAATTCTTTGGCACTTTGAATATAACTGATCATATTATATCAAGTTGACATCAATGATAATACAATCCATTAACTATTTTAATGTCTTCCATTATCTTTCTGCATTTTGGTGTCACCAACTTAACATCTTCGAACATTCAATCAATTATATGTCATCAATCTCTCCCTTTGGCATTGATGGCAACACACTATATTATCACACTATATTATTACTAATACAATATGAAATATATCAAGTGTATTTCATCAATCTCTCCTATTGTAACTAATACAAATGTCTGGCTCTCGGTAAGCTCATATAGCTTAGATTTGTTTCTTGCAGAGTGGGTTCTTCAATCTTCAATCCCTTTACTGGATAGATGTAGCAACTTTTGTCTCTGTTCTGTGTTGTCCCTTGACTATTCCTCTCCTTGCTAATCTCTTTTTCCTTTGACATCAATAAGTCATCTCTCCCTTTGTGTGTATTCTCTTCCTCATGTTACTACTCTCCCTTTGATGGATATTTCATATGTAATCTCTTCCTTTGGATATAATCTCTCCCTGATATTGAGATAGTCTCTCTAGGGATAATGACTAGATAATGATATAATCTCGACCTTTGACAACAATCCCAAACAATTATTCCATATCATTTTCCATCCCATTTTTATAATATATTCCATGAATTTTCCTATCCATCAACAATACATTGACTCTGGTGTTCAGTGTAGATATGTACCTTGTTGTGTACAGATGTATCTTTGCAGTCCATCTTTGTGCTTGCATCAACATGAATGATTTTTTTATTGTGTGTAGGCCGATGCAATCTCCTAGTCATCTTACTGATCGATAGACAAGGGTTGGACCCCTAGTCTCTTTCTTAGGAACTCAAATGTATCTTTCGGTAATGGCTTGGTGAATATATCACCTAATTGTTTCTTTGATTGAATATATTCTAGTATCACTTATTTTTCTTGCACTTGTTCTCTTAAGTAATGATACTTGATTTCTATATGCTTAGTCTTAGCATGCATGACTAGATTCTTTGATATGTTTATTGCACTGGTATTATCACAATATATAATCATTGGTTCAAGAATCTTCATATTCATACCTTCCAACAATTGTTTGATCCATACAATATTGGAGCAATTTGCAGTAGCAACCACATATTCTAGCTTCTGTACTAGATTGTGAGATGCATCCTTTATTCTTGTTGATCCATGTGACAAGTCTATCACCCATGAAGAATGCTCCTCCAGTTGTGTTCTTTCAGTCATCAATGTTTCCTACCCAATCAGCATCTGTATAGACTTGAAGCTCAAATTTTCCTTCTCTTTTATACCATAAGCCATATTCCTCGGTGTTCTTCAGATATCTCAGAATTTTCTGGACAACATCCATGTGTGATTCTTTGGGATTAGCAGAGAACCTTGCAAATATTCCAACTGTATGTGCTATATCTAATCTGGTGAACAACATACATTAGTTTTCCAATCATTGATCTATACAAGGTTTGATTTATCTCATTTGATTTGTGTTCTTTTGTCAACTTAAATCCGGTAGCCATAGGTGTTCCAACTAGCTTGGAATCTTCCATCTTGAATATCTTCAGCACTTCCTTGACATATTTGAACTGGGTGATATATATGCCTTCATTTTGTTGAAGAATTTGTAGACCAAGAAAGAATTTGACCTCCCCAAACATAGAAATTTCAAATTCTTTGCTCATTTAATTAGAAATGGATTTGCATAACATTTCATTTCCCCCCAAAATGATATCATCAACAAAAATTTCAGCAATCAGAATATTACCATCGGTATCTTCTTTTAAGTACAAATTGCTATTTTCACTTGTTCTTACAAATTTAATACTAATGAGATAGGAATGAAGTCTTTCATACTAGGCTCTAGGTGCTTGTTTCAATCCATACAAGGCTTTGTGTAGTCTACATACCATGTTTCTCTTGTATGTATCAACAAACCCTTATGGTTGTTCAATGCATACCTCTTCTTCCAGTATTCCATTTAGGAATGCAGATTTGACATCCATCTGGTATACCTGGAATCCTTTGAATTCAGCATAAGTAAGAATAATTCTAACTCCTTATAGTATAGAAATGGGTGCAAAGGTTTCACCATAGTCAATACCTGCTTCTTGGGCATATCCCTTGCATACTAATCTTGCCTTATTTCTAGTGACTTCTCCATTCTCATTCAGCTTATTTCTGAATATCCATTTGGTACCGATGAAATTCTTGTCATCTGGTCTCGGTACTAGTTTCCATGTACTATTCTTCTCAATCTTTTCTATTTCTTCATTCATAGAACTTACCCATTCTTCATTTTCAAGTGCAGTAAAAATAGATTTAGGCTCAAAATTACAAAGTAAACATCTAGTATTTAGTGACTTACTTCTAGTTCTCATTCTAGTATTTTTGTCTCCTATGATCTGATTCTGTGGATGATGTCTTCTAACATACTTGTAAAGTTATAGTTCAGCTCTGTGTTCATCATTCTGATCATCATCTTGACCTTCATTATGATCTCCATCACTTGGAACATCATCTTGAGGATTTTATTGATTTTTGGTAACTCCAGCCTAATGCTCGGGTGCAATGTTCTGTTGCTTGGGAGTGATACACTATTGCTTGGGTAGAGTGTCAGGTTCTTCGTTGTAAACAAACCTATTGTAGTCTTCTATTTCTTTTCTACTTTCCTTATCATTCTTCTCTATAGCTACCTTTGACCTAGCTATTGCTACTGGTGCATCTAGTTTGGATACTATATAGATGCTGCTAGATCCACTTCTAGCTATGTTACTGTCTCTGCTTCTGGAACTAGATCTTCTAAAGCTGTTGATGGTGGTGCTGCTGGTTCCCCATATAGATAGAGGGCCCCCATATAGATAGAGGGATGCTACTGCCGGATATAGCTATGTATCTACCTCTATAGCTAATAATGGTGGTCACACTGCTAGCTTTACTATTGCTTCTAGGGCTCTATCTGGAACTGCCCCTACCATTTTAAGGGGATCTACTCCTGCTGCATCTTTAACAACTGGTTATGATGTTGTTTGGTTCCCCATATAGATAGAGGGCTGGATCACCGAGGCCTTTCCCTTTGAAGCCGCAGTCGAGTGGGATTCATTCTTCTTATGGTCGTGCCTCTATCATATCATTCAGAACAATAGCTGGATCCGGAAGCACATCGCATTGAGAAAACTATAAGGGCAGGGGTCAAGTGAGCAGTCAAGTCCTATCGTCAAAACCAATCTATCTAGTAAGAATTTTGGTTGGTTGGTTGGTTGGACACTCGGTTCCTCTCCCCAAAACTGGATAGTGGGAAGAATTCCTCTAATGTCAATCTAGAGCAGCTTTTTTTGATAGATCTATATAGGCATTTCATTACTATAGGCGGGGACAGGTTCATCTCTCCCAGTATCCATCCACTCAATGTCGGGCCCTACTATTCTAAGGCAATAAGGTGGTTTTCCAATCACTATCTGTATGCACCCTAAAATGGTCACCCAGACTTTGGGCCCCATTTCTCAATTTATCAAATCCCTGAATCAATATTTTCAAATATCAACAATATCAATTATATCAATTTCCTTGATCAAATCATAATCAATTCAATATTTCCTAAGGTTTGAGCCTTATTTAATTTAAAAGAGAAAAAATAAAAATAAAAATCATATTTAATTAAGAGAACATGCTCTCTTTTAATTAAATAATAAAATCACTTTATCCTAAGCCTTTATTTAATTAAAAGGAATTTCCTCCTCTTTTATTTAAATAAAAAATCCCCACTTTTCTTCTTAT